>UELU01078540.1:0-19980 GCA_900490025.1 Megastigmus dorsalis
GCACAAAAACGTACAGAAACGTAACTAAATATACTACACTTAAGTATCGGTACTTTTCTGTACATCTGTGTACATTTGCGTACGTTTCCGTACTATTTTGTACGTTTTAGTATATTTTCTAAATTAACTCTTCTCGAATCTGATTACGGTATTGAAGGAGTTTATAAAACGTACAGAAACGTACAGAGGCATACTAAAGCGTACAAAGTGTCCAAATTCGAGATGTACAGTACCGAACGATACGTCTCTGTACGTTTCTATACATTACCGTACGATTTTGTACGTTTTCTATTTCCAATAGGGATGTACATAAACTAGTCTTTACTTTCATACTAAGCATATGTTTAAGCTAAATTTTAGTAGTAATTATTATAAATTGATATTATTTTAAAAATAAATTAACATTCAAATAAGTTGTGAGATCAAGGTTTATGGGGTCGCTGATATCTACAGATATACTTTTAAAAAATCTCCATTTTTGAGTTTGAATTTTACTTTGTTTTTATCTCAAAAATAATTAAAGTAATCGATACTTTATTCGCAAAAACAAAATGGCATGCGAATATCTATTCGTACAAGGATTTGATGTTTTCTATTTTAATAATTAAAATCTAGACTTGAACATAAACATTAAAACAATATTAAATCAAAATAAATGAATCTGGTTCTTTGGCAAAATTACTTATTTTCTTCAGAAATCCATGTTCTTGAAACGATTTCTGATTGAGAAAAGGAAACAGTTTATTATTATTTGATGAATAAATAATAAGTAAATACTAAGAAAAATATGAATTACTGAGAAATAAATAAATCCAATATAAAAAACTGTTTCTCAACTATCTGCGCGTTATCGTATAAGAGTGCGAATATCCAATTCATTCCAAGGGACGGGAAAGGGACGGAAGAATGGGACTAATTATGGTAATTTATTAATAAATAGGAAGAATGAATATTTGCAATAAGATTAATGAATTTATCTTGCTGTTAATCGGCCTCGGGCTTGTTTTTCGATACCTAAACTGCTCGTAAAAAAAACTACAAGAGATTAATTTTTGAAACATTGCACACACATACCTAGATGCATTAAGAATAAATTTTAAAAGTTACAGCCGATAAGCCGTCTCTAAATTTAAATAATACAAGTTCCCATATAGCATTGAATCTTGATGCAATGTTGCCACAATATTATTTTCCCAGATTCGCAACGTTAGATAATATTGCATTTCTCTGATGAAATATGTATACAATCGGTATGCAATGTTGCCGGACGCCGATTTTGCCACTATTCCATTATTTTGCCAGATTCGATTTTCTAGCTTGAGTACAATAATATTATAGCAATATTGTATTAATATTCTGAAACCTTGAAACAATATTTAAATCATAATAAATATTTTTGGTATTAAATATTCTGAAAATGTTAAAATAATTTTCCAGCAATATTATCGTAATATATCTTCACCTTTTATAAATGTTTAATTCTATGTAGTGTTTATAATTATATTCATTCTAAGTTGGTAAGATAATATTCTTCGAATATAGTAATTATTTTTGTAAATTACTTGGCAATATTAAATGTATAATAAATAAAATTTTCCCAAAACGGTATTCTTAAAATGATAAAACAATATTAGGGCAATGCTGTAGTAATATTGACGAACTCATAATCAATATTTAGGCTTTGAAGTATTTTTCTTTCTTTAATAACATTTCTAAATAGCAATATAATATTGCAGCAATATTGTAAGAATATTATGAAACTTTTCGGCAATATATACCTTGTGATGAATATTCGTAAAACTGACTTTCAAAATTAATAATGTAATTGACTAGCAATATTGCTATAAGATTTTACACCTTCGAGAATCGTTTTGTAATATTAAATGTATAATAATATATACAGTTTTGTCAAAAACTGGATTCCTAAAATGATAAAACAATGCTAGAACAATACTATATCAATGTTATCAAGCCTATTCGTTATATTTAGGTTGTGTATTATTTTTTTTGTTACACAAATATTTTAAAATGGTAATATAATATTCCAGCAATATTGTAATATTATTGTTGAGTTTGCAGGCAATATTTATTTTATGATGAATATTCGTGAAACTAAACCATTTTAGTAAAGGGAAATGTAATTGACTAGCAATGTTGCAATAAGATTTCATAACTTTTTGTTAATATTCAGTTAATGTACCATTATTTGGCTATTCCTTCCGACTATATTCTACAAATATTAGAACAATATTCGAGAATCACTTGGCAATACTAAATATATAATATATACAATTTTTACAAAAACAGTATTCCTAAAATGATAAAACAATACTAGGGCAATATTGTACTAATATGGTCAAACATATTCGTAATATGTAGGTATTGAAGTATTTTTTTTCTTTTGCAAACATTTCTAGATGGCAATATAATATTGCAGTAATATTGTAAGAATATTGTAAAGTCATTCGGCAATAGATACCTTGTGATGAATATTTGTGAAACTGATTAAAAAATAATAAAATCGGCCAGCAATATTGCTATAAGATATAATTAATTTAATTTTTTTCGTGCTGTGATTCAGCGACGGGCTTGAGTTTCGATATCTCAAATGCTCATAAAAAACATCTAGAAGAGTACAGTCTTTGAAACATTGTACACAGATTCTCTGATACATTAATAATAAGTTTTAAAAATTACCGTGTTTGAATAGCCTCCAAATTTGAATAATGCAAGTTGAAATGCATTTTTTCATGCTGGAAATCGGCCACTGGTTTGATTTCCGAACTTCAAGCGCTCTTAAAAAAAAAATCAAAAAGTGTTCAGTCTATGAAACATTGTGCACAGATTCTCTGATGCATTAATAATAAGTTCTAAAAATAGTGTAGTACAAGTCACCACTCGACGAAGAGCAACTGTGCCGTCGACGAATTATAGCAGCCTTTCAGGAAATCCGTGAAAACGACGGTTCTATCAGTAGGAAATCTTGTGCGGCGTACGGAAGTGGTGCTGGAACACGATGACAGGCACATCGAGCAACACCTGTAGACGTCGAGGAATCAACGGCACTTGTCAGAGCCAAGATCGGCACTTCTGAAAAATCGACAATGTTTCAAAAATTAATCTCTTGTAGATTTTTTTACGAGCACTTCAAATATCGGAAAACAAGCCCGAGGCCGATGCACAGAATGAAAAAATGCATTTAAATTTGCATTATGTAAATTCGGAGGCTATTCAAAGACGGTAATTTTTAGAACTTATTATTAATGCATCAGAGAATCTGTGTACATTGTTTCATAGACTGAATACTTTTTGATTTTTTTTAAGAGCGCTTGAAGTTCGGTCATACAAAAATGACCAACAATGAAAAAGCAGCAAGGCTAGGTTTCAAAAAAGTTGCTCAGAACTTTTTGGGTATTCAGAAGAGTGAGGATTACCAGAACAATGTTAAGGAAATGTTGGAAAGTTACAAGCGATTAGGCTGCTTGATGAACTTGAAATTGTATTTCCTGCACTCGCATCTGGACTATTTTCCAGAGAACCTTGGAGATTCTAGCGAAGAACATGGTGAACGATTTCATCAAGACATCAAGGAAATGGAACGCCGCTACCAAGGAAAGTGGGATGTTAATATGATGGCAGATTTTTGTTGGATGCTAAAAAGAGAAGCCAAGCCGAGGGGAACAAAAGGAAGAAAAATCCGCTGCATAGGTCGTTTGAAGACAGCAGAGTTCATTATAAACGAAAGAAAGTGTAAGAAAATTGTGTAGCCTTCGATGTTCTAACCTTTTTTTCTAAAACACTAATGTTGTAAAATTTGAAAAACTAAAGATGAGTTTTTGCTTAAGATGCCCTAACGCAATGATATTCCGACTACAGTTTTTTTTTCGGGCTTAAAATAATAAAGGTCTCTGGAGAGATTTTGGAACCTGAGTCAGATTAAATGTATTTAAATACACAAAAATCATGTATAATACAATTGCAAAAAAAAAGTATTGCTAGAATACTTCGCTCATGCACGCAAAATTTAATGTTTTTTAACGATTTTTTAGCATTTTTTACGATTTTTCACCATTTTTCGCAATTTTAAGGGCATACGAGTAAAATAAACCGTGAATTAGGTTCCAGCGCTTCAAAATACACAAAAATCATGTATGATACACTCACAAAAAAATTCATTAACTGATTAACCCAAGCTTTTGAGTGGGAAGCCTCACAATTTTCAGCAATTTTTCTAGGTTTTCCACGAGATTTTCAAAATTTAAAGAACCTACGAGTAAAATAAACATCAGTTTTGGCTTCAGCGCGTCTCAGTACATAAATAACATTTGTAGTCATTTTCAGGTACTCTAAGCTTTTTCACCGAACCCTTACCTACTGTAAGCTTCCGTAAGGATTGATTTTCTGATTTTCTGGGTGGTTTTACTCGATTTAAAAAAAAAGAAGGGTCCTGAAGCAATTCTACGCTCGAATTCGGTTTCAGCGCGTCAAAATCCATAAGAAATTATAGGTCTAGTCTCTGGGTCTGTTCACTTTTTTTTTTGTGCCTGTGTTATTAAAATAGAAAATATCAAATCCTTGTACGAATATATATTCGCATGCCATTTTGTATTTGCGAATTGCGTAACGATACGCTGAAATGCATCAGAGACATACTTGTACAGGATACGCGACCAACACAAGCCCGCCTCACGCGTGTCACGTGTGATAAGACAGACGGCGGACTTGCATGTCAACACAGTGAGCGACTATGTTTTCAGCTAAGCGAGTAGTGCAGGGGAGGTTAGGCGCGCTCTCTTTCCCAATTGTCTATAACTCAAAATGTATGCCTTTAATCGAAAAACGGAAAAGTTACGTATGTCTTAGAATTCCCTCCTCTATCTCGTATCCTTATGTTCGTTCAATACCGGAACGCCCTGTATATATATATATATTAAGTAGTTTAGCTATTTGTTATAATACAATATGAGACACCCATTCATTTGTTTAAACAATATGAAGGATATTACTTAAAGGTTCTATAATTCGCTCACGTGGAATGGTAAATCCATGTGGATCCATAGCTGTAAGAGTCAGTGAGTGTGCCGAGACACTGAGTGTTCACGTTACTAATTGAAAAGTGTGTCATCGTAGTGGGCAGTTTGGAGCTGGCAATTCCCAGTTGTCTGAGGAGCTGTCTGATCTCCCGCTCTACCTTTACATTTGGTGCTTTGTCCAATTTATTAGAAAGTAAAGGTTTCTTGCAGTATCTATTGAATTACTTATTAACGCTCTAATTTGTTTAAATCTTTTAAAACAACGCAATTCTTAAGTAGAGAGGACATGCTTCAGTATTAGCTCTAAGATTATCGGATTCAGTAGTATAATTAGCTATATTCACGTTGAAGACGCCCTTGATAATAATGTTACTGTATTGAGGTAGCAGGTTCGAAAGTACGTTGAAGAAATGAGACGGCTTTAGACCAGCGATAGACTTAAGCAAACAGTACATTATGCGATAGACTTAAGCAAACAGTACATTATGATTACGCACTGACAGTTCAAGGATTACTATTAAAGTCTTGAATAAAAGTAGAAAACCTGGGTAATGTTTCATCAATCATCGTATTATCGGTAGAGCACCACAAATCATCTACAGAAAGCGAGACAAGGTCGCGAATGCAGTTGAGCTGGTGCGGTTATTTAGACACTTGCGCTAATGCCGACAGAAGTGGCGTGACTGTTCGCTTACCAGTGCTCGAACTGATTGGAGATGAGTCAGAAACAACTGCAGGTGGAGTAATGAATGAGTCAGTGGTCATAGTGAATATTTTTTGGTTATCATTAATCTTCTCAATTTTAGTAGTTGAAATAATCAATCTAAAGGCTAACTGTAAAGAGGATGTACCTGTTAATGTTTAATTGGAGTGGGCGATCATTGATGAAGATCTGGAACAACAATGGCCACAGAACACTTTCCTCTGGTGCACCAGAAAATGCTCTCATCCATTTAGACACGTTCGCGTGCTCATCGACGACAGCTTGGAGTCGATCTGCTAGATAATCGTAGCGAAAATGAATTATAGAATCGGAACACTGGAAGAATGTCAATTTCTGAATGAGGATATTGTGTGGAATTAATTTGAAGGCCATAGAGAAATCTAACAGCTCCAGGATGATGACTTAACATAGGGCGATTGCGAGTTGAATTCCATCCAGGACACTGATTATCGTCGTCTGAGTGAAATCGCCTTTCAGAAATCCAGATTGACGACGATCTAGGGTTGGGTTGGGTTGGGTTGGGCCTAGTAAGTCGATGAGTTAGCCATGAAAAAGACGCTGACTTAGCAGTTTTCAGGAGCATTGAAGTTGGCCTATCATTAGACAATGTGGTCGGGGTCCTAACGTTAGCCTTTTTCCATTCAGTTCAAAAATCGCTGGAGTTCACACGTCTATTAAAAATGGTCATCAATGACGTAAGAATGTCTGAAATTGCAAGTTTTACCATGGAAATCGAGATTTCGTCAATAACAATCAATTTTGATGTGCAACCGTGTAGTGCCTGACTCTTGCTCTCCTCAGAGACTTGACTGGAGTAAAACTTCTCCTGAATGCGATAAGAAACATCCACCGATTAGAGCTGAGGGTCAAGGAGAAAATCTAAGTATTGGCGACATTGAAATGGCTGAAGTCTAGTGACAGATACGCCTTGCGAATTTATAACATTAGCAGAGAAAAGTTTGAGAGGTGATGGGTTATTAGTCTTGAAAAAATTTAACTTCCTGAACTTGTACTACCTAAACTTAAGCTCAGGGGCTGCACAAATAAGATTTGCATAAAAAGAGGTATTTGAAGAATTCAGAACATTGCAAACCGTTGACCTTAGAAAACGGAAACTCATGAAGTCATTCGGCTTGTTTCTTTGAGCTGCGGGTCAATATAGCCAAAAACTTTCACTTCAAAGTTACCATGTGCATATAAAGCCACTACGCCCCTCACTTTACCAACTAGATCAAGTCTTAAATAAACACATTCTTCTACATAAGCTGCTACGAGAATCTCTGGCATTAAAAAAGTTGCAGTAATGACCAAGACGTCATATTGAGATTCGTGGCATTGAAGCTTAATTATGTTTAAGTGGGAGCATAGCCGATTCGCGTTAATATGGATACAGGATAGTACCGGCTTCATCAGCTGAGCTCCCTTAACATATAGTTATTCGTCTATTTAAATCGGTGTCAGTGAAAGAAGATCATCAGTTGCCCGAATCAGTAAAAGGGGGTACCCGCGTGTAACTCTCAGAAAAACATTCACATTTTTGATTATTGGGTGAATATAGTGCAGTTCATTAGCTCTATCACAGGCCTTATATCAACGCTCGAGAACGCTCTTTGGATAGATTGGTCTCAGTGTAGCCCTGAAGACGCAACCCACTCCAAAAGCAGAAGTACAATCAAGATCTTTGAGCTTTAGACTGTAAGAGAGCACGAGGTCTCATGCACTAGAGGACACGAGTTTGGCCACAATAGATTTGAACTTAGGCCGTTCTGTGGTCACACCAGTAACAACTGAGTTATCAGCTGCAGCGGACGACTGTCTGCGTATTGAATTACAATAAAAGCTTATTATCTATACGTTTGATATCTTTTTTGTAATACTCTCTACGGTATATATTGTCCTTATAATAAAGGTTTTAAGGCAATCATGTTTTCTTATGTACTTTGACAAAATGGGCATTAACTCAGACCCTACGGCCCGTTTGACTAATTTCAATACTCGTATCTCATATTTTCGATCAAAGTCTCTGCACAGATTCATCATAATCGGTCTCGGACTCCTAGGGTTCCCTTTATATGATCGACTCTAGCAATACAATTACAGCATAGATAAATTAAAGATAAAACACAGTATGCAAAATTACAAACGAGCACGAAGCCAGGAAATGTAAGAGAGTAATACAAATTGTTCTACGTACAGGGGGGGGGCAATGTAATTCATCAGAATGTAATTCCTGTCGCTTTACAGGCAGCCACTCTCGAATCAGTGATATATTTCTATTATCGCGCAGTGTATAGCCAACTTGTGCTTCCAGCAGTTGGGCATAGAAAGGGTCCTGCGGATAGAATAGGAGCAGTCTTAAAGACATGGAAGATATGGATAAACAAGCGAAGCAGTATCCAATCAAACCTTGTGTAGAGACTCTATAGGTATATCAATTTACCTGGTACAGAAAATTTAAAGACATCGTTGAATTTAACATAGTTAGTGGTTTTGACTACGCTACTGGAGCAAAGCACAAATATTTTACTTTAGGCTTATAGAAATTGGAACGTATACAATTACTGAAAAATAGAGGTAATAAAATCGTTCATCAAAACTCTAGAGAATGGAAACAGCTTTCAACTTCGAAAAAGAAATATAATAAAGTTTCAGCATTAGTAAATCCAAGTAAACCTTCAGCAATTGGTAATTTAGTCCGTACCACGGCACTTCTAAAATCGTTAAAATTCTATAAGAAACTTCGGTGGAAGAGCGAAATCCTTTCAAACGTACTCTCTTATCATCCCCTAGAACTAATTAATAAAAAAAATCACTGTAAAAGCTTTGTCAAATTCTTCAAAAAATTGTTATGAAATATTGAACTTTCTTCACAATCACCTATACAGGATGTATAGAAATCATCGCATGTGCTATATACCATTGAATAGATCTCGAAATTCTAAGAAATACATATGTTTCTCGTTTTTCGATCCGACAAGTAGTTTTTGAGTTATTAATTGTTGAAAGTTTGTAAAATAAACCAATCAGCAGACGGCTATAGCCGGCGGCAGAAGCAGCGACGCGAGGAGGAAAGGAGGAGCGCGAAGAGGTGGGGAGAACAGCTGTCTCGCCGCTCGCGGTCGTGCGTACACTAACACCGCGCGCGGAGAAGCAGCGACAATTGAACAGATATTTTACATTGAATCGCGTTTTTTGCTTGTTCCTAATAATAAAAGTGAACAAGGAAAATTGCTTTCCTCTTTTCTTTAAATAAATGTAGATAAGTTAATTATTTCATATGTTAAATAAAAAGCTCAATTGATTATTGTGATAATTATCAATAACAATTTTATCAGATTTTACAATGCTTTCGTTTACAGATCTAAGGAAAATTATCAGAATACTGGCAAAACTATAATATTTAATAATGAAAATAGCATTTAAATAAATACAGACTTTTATCTTATTAAAACTCTAATTAGTTATTCGTGCGCTGATCGAATCACTTGCATGTAATTACTTACTAAATACATTCTAAGATACAAAAGATACAAAACTCACTTTAGGTAAACAATAATGCTTGGTGTATCATGTACGATAAGAGAGTCTATGAGAATCGATAATCTCAACTCAGGGCCTCAGCGTCAGCCATCCTCCAATGGATGGGAAACCTGAGGCGCTAAAGAAAAAGAAAAAGAGGGTGGGACCGAAGGAGAGAAGGACGTTGGCTGTGGTTGGGACGGTCAGTGCCAGCACTTCCAACGCTCCTATTTCGGGCAGCAAAAAGCGGCCAAAACGACCGCTGGACATGCCACCGAAAGGCCAGAGGCCCCCTAAAAGAGCCAAGGAGATGTGCCTCAGTGCACTTTCGGCTGCGTAGAGGACCAACCTCTTGACGAGAATGATTGACGAGCCTGGGTATCCTGAGGAGCCCATAACCCAAGAAAAGTTTGGGCTCTTCAGGCAGGAGGTGATGGAGGCAATGAATAAGTTATCTCTTGAGGTGCCGATGTCCAGAACAGTCGGCTTCTTCTGCAACGAAGAGGCTATCATTCTCGTTCGGCGGACCAGTACTCTAAATGCTGTATTGTCAGAGCGACAAGTGACCTGCACCTATGGGAGGACGGGAGGGGTTGAGTTCCTTCAGAAAATCGTCAGGGTCACGGTATGCGCAGATCAATCTACACCACAGCAAAGACACCTCAGTGATTTTAGCAAGACGTATGGTTCGGTGCAGCCAGGTATATCATTAATCCACGAACCTTGGTTTGTTAAAGGTAAGGTTAGAGGACTAGGGACCGGAAGAGTTGTGAAGGATCCAAAGGCAGGCAAGATAAGTGCCTGTATTTTGGTCAAAGATCTAGAAACAACCCCTTTACTTAACCTATGTACAGCAGATCTGGCCGCGACAGCTGCGGAACTTCACCTAGGTGGAAAGATACAGCAAGTCGTCATTGCATCTGCCTATCTCCCATATGACGAAAGGTATAATCAAAGCCTATGAGACTAAATGCCAACCAAAAAAAGACAAAAGCAGACATGAAGGACCCTTGTGGAATAATCAGTTAGAAAATGTGAAGAAAAAATCCCGGTCCCTCTTCATCATAGCTCGTAGGAGAAACACTGAAGAGAGTTGGAAAGGATGGCGCGAAGCGTAAATCAACTACAGGAAACTTGTAAGAAAAGCTAAAGATGAAAGCTGAAAAAACTTCCTTACTGATATAGAAGGAGCAAAGGAAGCGGCAATACTCAACAGGGTTTTGGCCCGTAACCCAGAAACGAGTCTGAATGCCATAAAACTGACATCGGGAGAGTTCTCGACATCGGACGAGGTGACCCTGACCCACTAGTGGAATCCAACTTCAGCGAGATCGTCTCTTTGGAGAAGGTAAGATTTGCCAAGGAATCCTTCGAGCCCTACAAGACTCTGGGGACTCGAGGAGATCGTCGGCTTGTCTGGTTAGAGCGCTTGTACCATGGCTTTGCATACATCAGCATTTGAACTGAGATAAACTGAAAATTTTGAAATAAATGTTTTGTTAATGTTAATAATAGCAGTAAGCTATTATTTGAATAAATGTAAATAGATATTTATATTAACGTGGTTATTCAGCTACATGGGAGCTTACGTGGATCAGTGATATAAGCGAAATTTTAATACAATAGATAATAACTGATAGTGAATTGTATATTTGGAGAAATAATAATGATATAATAGTGCGATTTTATTTTTATATTCACAGACAGTATTACTACTTATCATAAACAAAAATTGTTGGCATAAAAAAACAGTATTATTTCAAATTTAGCCTATAAAATAACTTTTTTTTCTTTGACCTGACCATCTTCTATAAGTTGTTGATTTAAGGTAGCTCCGGCGTTCTGCAAAACCCATAAAAAGAAAAAAGAAAAAAGAAAAATACATATCTAAAGCTGAAATATCAAGCTTTTTAAAGATACATTTTTTAGATTGGTTTACGAGACGAAAATGGAAAAAAAATTGAAATAACAGCTTTAACACAGGCTCTTATGGAAGAAGTGCGATTCCACGCGCTCATTTGTCTAGTATGACTTAAAAATCCATAAGTTCTTTAAAAAAAAACATTGTATATTATAGCTGATTGATTGTAGATTACGATTAAAAAAGAAAAAAAAAACGATCACCAGAATAATGTCGAAGAAAACTTGACCTATAAACAGAAAAATTGATACAATCACGAAAACCAAACAGCAGAAGAGCCAGTTTCAAAATAACCTAACGCATATCCTATAATGTGCTGGCAGATGGACCTGCAGACAACAGTCAACAGTACGTGCCCAGAGATGGCGTAATTAGTAGGTAGTAATGAAGAAACATTTGAAAAATTAAAAAAACCTTGATATTCCTTAGCCTCTTCAACGATGAACGTGCAACATCATCAAAGAAGGACCTTTATATCAACTTAGCAATCTACTATCGGAGAGTTTTTTTCACAAATCTATCCGTAATTTTATACAAAGCATTTGATTAATATAAAATATACCTCATAAAGTGAATCACATATTGCTATTTAGTGTATAGACAAAGTACATCATATAGCCTACAGAATTATTATTTTCCATGTAAGGGATACATAATTTATATGTATCAAAACTGCTTTTCTATATTACAAGTTGTCGTACCGAAATGGTAACGTAAGTGATTGAAAATCCAAAGGACCAGAGCTTAATTTTAAATTTTATATTGTACATTAATGTACATTAATTAATTAATTCAATCAATTTTTCTAATAATTTATTAAAAAGATATATGATTGTTTACATTAAATATTTAAAATTACCCTTGCAGATTTCACGATGATTTTATCAAGAAATTTGAAAGGTGCCTCACTCTCGAAGATATGACATTTTGCACATATTTCATAAATAGTTCATCACACAGGCTAAATTAGTACTGATTTTACAAGGATTAAGCGGTGGCTCATCAATGATTTAACAAGGAATCTGCGAGGATTCGGCGCGGAAATTCATGCGGATTTTAGTGCAGATCCTTGTGAATATTTTCAACCCAGATTTGTTAATTTTTAATGTAGCATCATACATAATTAAAAACATTATAATAACTAAATAGTTAAATTAAAATTTTTTTTTACCTTCGTCTACAAGAACAACTTCAACAATTGCATTATGTGGAATGTCAACTTTATGAGTACACATACAATTTGCACCACAGTCTGCGGGTCTGTTATCACCATTACAGAATTGTTCTGGAGGAATATCATCAATCTGTGACAATGGTGGTGATGGTGGAAAAGTGAACGATATTTCGTCAACAAGCGAAATTACGTGATCACCGGTTGGAGCCACTAAAAAAACAAAAAAATTATGAACATATTATACTGTATTAAACATTATAGATAAAATGTTAGATTAACTAAGACATAACAAAAGGAAAATAGGTCTAAAAAAATAATCGTGGTGTGTATTGCTCACTAAACTTTAAAATTTCTATAAATTTTGATATGCTGAAACCGATCATAACTTCAGTTTTTCCCAGCTATCAAGATATTCGAATCCTAGAGTGCAAAAAATTCTATTTTCTGATAATTTTAAAGTTATATTTTATGAAAAAAAAATAATTTTAAAAGCGATCAATGATATCATTTAGTACTGTCTTTAGATTTAAGAACCATTTCGAATTGTCTCAATACGATTTTTTATCTCGGAGTTGCACTCAATTAAAGTCACAAATCAAGGCGCGCGTCAGTGCGCCACAGGCAAGTATGCGGCCCGCGGCGGTATCGACGACTGTTAATATATACATGAAAATTGGGATTTTCTTACCTACGCGAATTTTGTACCTTACTTATTTTATCTATTGAATAAATAATCGTAGCTTTTATGTATATCAAACTGAAGGTTTTTTAATAATCTTTCTATTAAATAAAAGTATACGTCTGCAGCACATGTCGTTCGATAATACCAGCATTGTCAATTTTCGACTCGGCCAGATCATTTCGGGAAAATGTTCTGTCCGGCAAAATGTCAAGACTTTTTCGGATATAGGGTCGTATAGGCGACTTTATACTTTGACTATAGCAAAACAGTGCAAGACTTTTCGGGTATAGGGTCATATAGGCGACTCCATATTTTGACTATAGCCAAAAAGTGCAAGACATCGCAAGACCCACCTGTTGAACGTGGAGCGTGCTGCGTTGTCTGCTTTCGTGGTCGTTCGAGTTTAAAAAGAAAAGAAGAAGAAAGCAGACGAGTACTTATGCTGTGTTTTGATGATGTTCTCATTAAAGAAGTTGATAATAATTAATTAATACTATTTAATGAATACAAATAAGGATGATTACGGTTATGTTTTATACTTTTTGTTCTTGTATGTGTTCAATGTACAATTATCTTCTTTAATTAATTCAATTTAATTAATACAAATAAGGAGGAGTAAGGTTATGTTTTTTTTTTGTTCTTGCATATGTACAATTAACCGTTTGATTCTTTTTTTCATTTTTATAGATAGCCTGTGGATTATTAAATTATTAAATAAGTTTTATCATAGAACTTAAATTAATTATATTTATTTTTTGTATCAAATAAATTATAATTTATTCAATTATAGGTACATAATAAGGAGTATTTTAAGTTAGGCAGTACGATATGCTACTGTAAAATTAAATGCACAATCTGGTTTTTATGCAACACTTGTCAATGTTGTTGTGGAACTCCTTGGTAAGCATTAATAATTTGTAATAAAACTAAGTATCACATTAATGTAATTAACTATTTAATATTAATTAAAAAATTTATAGATGACATTTTTCCAGAAGTTAAAAGAGATCCATAATCTATAATAGAGATAATTAATGAAGAAGAAACACAATTTTTGGAAAACTTTGACTAGGGGACGTAATTTACTTAACAGTTTACTTAACAGAACTTTAGCAAAACTAACATGGCAATTGTATGATACATATGGATTTCCTGTAGATTTAACTCAACCTATGGCAGAAGAAAAGGGACTTAAAATTGATGTAGCTGGTAATGAGGAAGCTAAAGGCTATCAATTGTAAGTATTATAATGTATTATTATTTTGCAATAGATAGAAATTTGAAAATAGATTTAATTAATAATTTGTTTTTTTTTAGATTGCATCTGAAGGTAAGGCTGGTGGTGTAAACAATCAAAAAGGTTCATTGGTTGCTCCAGATAGATTAAGATTCGATTTTACCAATAAAGGTATTATAAATTATAATTAAATTTTTAGTCCCAGATATATAATAAAAATTTACTTTTACTTTATAAAGAAAAAAAAATTGTTAGCTTTAAAAAAAAATAAAATTCTTGTAACCATTATTCAAATTTTCAATATAAGATAATATATTTCAGTTTTTCAAAACATTATTTTACTATTTACTTAATTCTAATTCATTCTTATATTCTATTTCTTATTCTTATTTATTAAATACCAATTGACAATTTCTAATTTTCAAGTTACAATGACTGCAGAGCAAGTTAAAAAGACTGAACAATTCACAACTGAAATGGTAAAGGAATTCAAAGAAATCTATGCAAAGGAAAGTCCTCTAGCAATCGCTAGAATGATTTAGGGTCTTCCTTCTTCATTCTATTTATCATATATGTCAATATATAGGCCAGAGATTTTCTTTAATCCTGAGGTAATAAATTGACATTGTATTTGTTTATGCATGAATTGTAAAATAGAAAAACTTTAATATTTTTTTTCTTTTTAGTTTTCTAATCCAGATTTCCCAATAACCTCCTTCTGAAAATGTAAATGATGTTATTCAGAACTGTCTTATAGACGTTAAAAGGCCATTGTATAATAATATTGTGTTAACTGGTAGCTCAACAATATTTAAAGATTTTGGAAGCAGATCGCAAAGAGATATAAATGAACTATTGATGCACGTTAGAAGGTAAGCATGGATCTGAATGATGGACATGTTACTGTAATTTTTTTATTATTGAATTGTATTAAACATAAAACAATTATAAAAAGACATATATTTTTTAGCTATAACCAATTAATCTTCGTGCAATATCACATCATAAACAATGTTGCACTGTTTGGTATTGACGTATCCTATTGGCTAGTGACCCTGAATTTTATACTGTTTGTCATACTAAGTCTGATTATCAAGAACATGGTCCAGGAATCTGTGGGTACAATTCTGTGTTCCGCATCATGATATAAAACAATTTTTTCTAAACGCAGTTAGGAACATTTACAGATCAAAAGCACATGCGTATGTATTGAGTGCTCAAAACTGATACCAGTTTCTACTTTTCAGAGAGGCCAAGCATTTATTTGAAATAAATTGAACATCTTTTTATTATCTTCAATTATTTTTTGAGATTATTATTCATATATTTGTTTTATAAAGCGTGTAACATTTTCATTTTCTTTTATTTTTTTTTTATATGCGAAATTTCAGGGAAAGATTCTTCAATATAAATTTTAAACACAATGCCAAACGCAATATGAAATTTTCAATTTGCAATTTTGAATCGACTATGCTGGTCGTGAAAAAACATTTTTTCAGAAACTGTTCTTTACAAATTCGTATGTATTTTTCTATATAAGTTTCTATATATATTCGAAAAATTTTCTAATTTTTAATTTACTTTAATAGTTTTTCAATGTATGTAAAATTTACAATGAAATTGAAAATCATAATTGAAGTTCATTAAACTCTATTAAAATTGATAGAAAATTATTCAAAGTCTTCCCAATCAGCACATTTTTCAGAAAAAAAATTTCTATAAGTAATCTTAGATGTCCTCAAAACAATATTACTTATGTAATTATAAAGTATTAGCGTTTAAAAAGTATTCAAAAGTGTTAAAATAATGTTTAAGAAATAATCTCTTTTTCGCGCTGAAGATTTTTTTAAGTGTTTAATTTAATCGCGAAAAATTGTGAAGCGTGCGAAAATTAATATAAAAGCGGCTCTATTATATAAAATTATATATATTATAAAATTGAAAATCATAATTGAAGTTCCATTAAACTCAATTAAAATTGATAGAAAATTATTCGATTGTTTTTTTTTCAATCAATATTAGATAGAAAATCTTTTATCGTTTTCAATCGATTTCAATAATTTACATAACAAATAAATTTGAATAGACAAAAGAACTATTAAGAAAAAGGATTGGGATCGATTGAGATTTTTTAAATTGATTTCAATAGGTCATTTCCAGCAGGGTAGGGTAACAACTTCTCAAGTTTTTATTTAAAAATTATTAACCAATTTTCACTGCCGATTGGATATATTTTATTATTGCAACTTTGAACTTAATCTCATGATGAATCACAGGATCAATCATGGCATTAATTACGAGATTAGTTACTGGATTAATTATGGGATTAATCCTACGATTAATCCCGAAATTAATCCAGTGATTAGTTTCGTAATTAATCCTATACTGAATCTCGTGATTAAATACATGATTAATCCAGCATTTAATCCTATGAATTTTTTCAGTAGGGCTGTGATGGAATTGAAGTATTATTAGATCAAACTAATTTTTATGCAGAGTAAGGAGAGTCAATTTATGATGAAGGCTAATTCTTAGATAAAATTGTTGATGAAGTAATGGATATCACATTTTAATCCGTTTGAAAAAAGTGAAGAGTAAAAGAAAAATAATTTTGAAACTGGATTTGTTTATTCGTTTATTTGATTATGAACTGTAAAATAGAAAAACTTTAATATTTTTTTTCTTTTTAGTTTTCTAATCCAGATTTCTCAATAACCCGTTACTGAAATTGTAGATGATGTTATTCATAACTGTCCTATAGATGTTAGAAAGCGATTGTATAATAATATTGTGTTATCTAGTGGCTCAACGATGTTTAAAGTGCGACGAGTACCCCTCATCTGCCGCAACCCGTCACACGCCAGCGTACTCGCGCAGTATACTCGCAAGCCCCCGCGCCCTACTCCGGGGCAACCAGCGCACGCAGCGGCGATAAGCGCGCCCCCGTACGGCCAAACGCGGGTATATAAGGGCGAGCGCGCGGCTCGGCAGTGAGTCGGTTCGGCGCTCCGACCCAAGCGACTGCTCTCTACTTTGGTGCTCCAAGTATTGATCAGCCTCTAGGGAACGGTGTGACGAGCCGAACCTCCTCATTCCTTGGTGCTCCGGGGATGACGAGTTCCTGCCCCTCGGTTTGACTATTGGCGCTCTGTAGTCAAGACGAAGGGTCCTGACCCGACCTAATTGTAATCGCACTATGGAACGCCGTTTCATTGTTATCAGGCTCACACTCTCTCCACGGACTGATCCCCGAGTGGCTCCCTGGAGGGCTATATTTATATACTTTATATTTTTATAATTAAGTTTAAAATAAATAATAGTATTTACATAACATCTATTGGCCTAAATCATCTTGTAGACACCTGAACCCTGAATTCCCGATTTCCCGAAAATCCCTCGGTTACAAAAGATTATGGAAGCAGATCGCAAAGAGATATTAAAAAAAATATTGATGTACGTTTGAAGTTGAGTATGGATCTGACAATGAGTGATTTATACATATTACTGTAATTTTTTTTATTATATTGCATTAACAATAACACAAGTTATATAAAGACATATATATTTTTAGCTAAAATCAATTAATGTTCGTGCAATATCACATCATAAACAATGTTGTACTGTTTGTTATGGACGTACCATATTGGCTATAGTGACCCTGCATTTTATACCGTTTCTCACACTAAGACTGATTTTTAAGAACATGGTTCAGGTTGTGTTATCTGAAAACTAATTAATGTTTGTGTAATATGACATCATAAACAATGTTGCGCTATTTGAAATGGTATTGGCTATAGTATCCCTGAATTTTATACTGTTTGTCATACTAAGGCTGATTATGCTGTGGATACAATTCTTTGTTCCGCAGCATGATATAAACAATTTTTTCTAAAAGCAGTTAAGAACATCTACAGATCAAAAACACATGCAGGTCTATTGACTGCTCAAAACTGATACCAGTTTTCACTTTTCAAGCATTTATTAGAAATAAATTAAACATCATTTTATTAACTTGAATTATCTTTTGAGATTATTTTTGATATATCGGTTTTATAAAGAGTGGCTTATCAAATCTGGTTTACAAATATTGTATGTCACAAGTTTTTACTTCAATAATTTTACATATGTTAAAATCTTAAATAAATATCTAGCTGTTACATATCAAGGCAATATGATATTTATTAAGAACATAATAGTCTGACTGGAAATATATCTATTATTGTACTTTATAAATCCTTAATTATTTACAACAGAGCTTAGCAAAGTTAGTTTGCAGTATTACAGATATTTTCTTTCTTCTTTAATACATTTTAATTCTGCCTTTTCAAATACTCTGACATTCAAGAAATCTTTTTTCGTGATGTCAGGCGCCGTATAGATCTATATAGAGGCATAAAATTATGTTCATAAAATAAATTGACTTGGGGTTCAAAGTCTATGGTAAGGATGTAATAAAATTTTAAGTAATAGTATTGTCTAAAGAGCTTCAAAACCCTTTGTTATATTCTTTAAATCTTGTTAAATGCCTTATAAGTCTTTACATAAATCTTTTGCTTTATAAACTATTATTTCTATCGGTACTTGTAAAATTCTCATACATAAGACTTTTTGACACTGATCTACTTGATATAATGTTTATTTGGTTTTAATGTTATAATGGCGGCCCGTCTGTAGGCAATTTAAGGTGTGGTGCATAATCATTGTTTTACTTAATATTTATAAATCTTAACATTCCTATGTCCAAATTCGTATTTTTACCTATTTTGCACCTAAATGTATATAAAACAATAAAAAGTATATAAAAAAACAAAAAATTAAAAATCAACATGAACAAATTCGTAAAAAGACTCTAAATGATATCAGAAGTACCCACCATAACTTTTTATCATATATTGCCTAACATAGTTTATTGTACTAGTAAAAGCTACTATTTATTGCGCATAATGTATGAAACTATCAAAAGAAAATAATGATTAAAAATTGTTTTCATCTTTCTTTATTCTATATTGATTTACTTCATATAAGATGCGCCTGTTACGTATAAAAAGTCATTACATATAGTACTGAATGCATATTATATAGCATATTAAAATAGAAAAATCTTTATTTGTAAATTTAAAACAGTTCTCAAAATCTATTTTTACGTTTCTCGTAATTTAAAATAACTTGATTTTAATCAATATTACTGAAATATTAGAAGGAGATAAAGGAAAAGAAAAGAGTGAGAGATAAAGCGGGAGAGAAAGAGACATAATGAGCTTACACGTACACGTACATTTTACTTTTCAAACTTATAAGAGAATAATATCATTTTTTTTGCCTATACAGGATGGATTAATTTCGGATAACAGGACATATACCATTCGATAGATCTCAAAATTCTAAGACTAACGTATATTTCTCGTTTTTCGATCCGATAATTAGTTTCCGAGTTATTAATTGTTAAAAGTTAAGAAGATGAGCCAATCAGCGGGCGGCTATAGCGGACGGCAGTATCGGTGGCGAAAGGTGGAATGGAGCAGCGGGAAGAGGTGGGGAGTGGCGCTCGTCGCTCGCGGTCGCGCGTACGCTTGCACCGAGCGCGGAGGGACGCAGGGACAATTGAACAGCTAGCTGAGCTAGCTTACACCAAAAATTGATTGTCGCTTCCTTTTTAAAAAATGCTGGATAGCTTATTTATATCATAAAAC
>UELU01078545.1:0-12505 GCA_900490025.1 Megastigmus dorsalis
TTTTTATTTAGATGGTATACCAATGTTTTATACTACTCTAAGCATCATTTTCGAGAAGTCCTGAAAGGTATTTCAAAATAAAGAATTTATTATAAGCTTTCAACAATCAAGTGCTCGCGTCAGACTGCCGTGCCTTTTATTTTTCGCTGAATCTACGACTAGCGAATGACGGTGTGGAGAGAGACCGAGAGACGGCGCAGCGACGGCCGGCGGCGGAGAGGCACTCGGCGGGCAGCCCCACTCTACTCTCCTCGCGGTCCGCTTGCTGCTGTAGCTTTACGCTGATTGGCCTGATCGACTGATTTTCAATCGATGATTACTCAGTAACTACTGATCGGATCGAAAAGTTTATTAGTCATTTTTTACTCAGAATTTTTCGCTCTATCCGAATCCATACAGTGTGATATTCTACTTGTTAACACCCTGTATAATGATTAAGTGAGTGCGACGGAAGATTCGATAGGTCGGGGGTAGTACACGGTAAGTAGTCAAAAAATAGATTGACAAATATTTTTAACAACATTTATTGCCATTATTGTTTTCTTTGTACATATTCATTTAAGAATGTAACGAGAGACCGTAAGTATAAGTAAGCAAATTCGTTCATGACGATGTATACGTCTTGTTACCGTATAACCGTATATATCGGCAACCGATATATACAGTTGCCATATGTACATTAAGCTCCTTGAAGGAAATCTCTAAATTACTTACAAAACTATCATCGATAGATCGTGATAAATATATTTTGAATTTTCATCGTTCTGTATTTCATCTTTAACATAATTTACAAGTAAATCTAATATGCAATGGAATACCTTTTGATACGCTTAGCAAATATTTTATTCTATAATCTATACATGGGCTGAGAGCTTTTAGCCTCTCAAAGGTAAAACGCTTAAGTACAAATGATTTTCGAAAACGCTTCTTTGCAGGATCAGCGTTATCAGATTCCTCTTCTCCATCAGGTATCAACTCAAAGGCCCTATCAGAGTAGCCTATCATGTATCTAATGGTTTATCAAGGAATCAAATACGCTGATCCACTAGCCGTTCCTCGTTGTACACCCGAAAATACTTGTTAATATTTTCTAATTGCTGCTGGAGGCCCTCCCAAGCATCGAGTGAAAAACGGAACCCAGAAAAGTCTGATGATCCACTAATGGGTACAATCGGTTGGAACTCTTTCGAACCAGCAGAAGCGTTTTCCAAGCCGACGAGGATGATCTTTCCAAAGGAGATGTTCAAGCCATACATCATAGGCAAAAGCTGGTGACAGCGGTATGCTTGAGTAGAAGTTACCATTTTCTCCTTCTTCTGTATTGATTAGACGACTGTTCGACGGAGGCGATCGGAGACTGTGTGTGGCTACAATGTCTCAAAAAGCAACTATTTATATGCCAAAATAAGTAGTCCTGTTAGTGGGGAGTCAATGAGAGATTCGCTGTAGGGTGATTATAAGGCACTATCAAGTTCCAGTACGTTTAGATTCAAATTGCATATTGCACAGTACATCATTTTTTACCACGTTAGATGAGAAATTCTTCATGAAGCGCGTGTAAACCAATCCTGTGGCCATATAATACAAAAACATTATACTATACTGCCCGCACATAGCAGAAAAATAACTTTGCAGTTGAGCATTATTCCACTTAAACTCTTTAATGTTTCTCCGTATACGATTCAGATAGTGTGAAATGTGAGGCCGGTTGCCAAAACTATCGAAGTAGAAATCAGTACCGTCTTTTGTCACATGTATATGGCAGCCCAATGCATACCACTCCTTCTATGTTCTTCTGTATTAAATACAAGAGCAGCTGGCCTCGTCCAAGTGAGACGGATCCGATCTACAGGATACATTCCCACAGTATGAAATTTTATCTGGGACAGTCGTGTAAAAATTTTCATCGTATTCATTGCAGAGGTTTAATAGTGGCTCAAATACAGACTCTATTGTATCCTGTCTTTTGTAGCCGTGTGAATTTAGCCAATTCCTCAGACGGTAAGCATTGTTAAGCGCACATCTATATCTCAAATAGTAGGGTTTGACAGCGTATGGAAGGCAATACTTTTCGCACCAGCCAATTTGGTCAAAAGACGGGTAGCTCTTCTCCAATTCCAAAAGCGACTTTTTCTTTGCCACGCACATATATTTTACCGGGTCTTTGGCAAATTGCCACCAAGTTCTTGTTCAGGTGTTTTACGCTGATATCTCCTTCGTACCAGTCTAATCCGTGATGATTAATAGTTAACCAATTAATCTGTCTCGCAATGTCTGCACGTAAAAATCTCGAATTGCATTTTGGGTCCACTATCCAACGCGCACTGAAGTCCCCATGCAAGGCGAAAATAGCAACCTCTTTGGGAAGCACACGTTCTCTATTGTCTTTAAAGCACTGAAAATCAATTACCAAATCCATGATGACCGTCTCCTTCGATATCTGTAGCTAAACTGGCTTAAAAGGCGCTTTGTCCGCGTATTTATCAATGTATGCGCCACCTATCATCGCTTTTTCAACCACTATAATCGACAACAATCTGTCTTGATGACCAATAAATTGTCCTATGCAGCATAAATCATGCAATTTAAAGCAGCAGCCAAGGGCTCGACGAATCTCACGTCGATCCTCACACTGCCGCTCTTGATTAAATTAAAATGAGCGTCTTCATTGGCCGATAAATCAGGCGTCAAGTCAAAGGCAAAGAAACAATACCCGTGGCCGTAATCCTCGCATGTGATTCTATTCCCGAAATTCAAGAAATGCATACCTGTGCCCGAAAATAGGGTATGATAGGCATCAACGTACATTCTACTGTCATTTTTAAAATTTGGCTGTAAAGGCTTTGAGGGTATCTGCACACCATCCACGTACAGACACAAAAAATTTATATAAAAGTTTTTGAAGTTGAATGGGTTGAGACTCTTGTCGCCATTGTAAGCCTTATTCTCCAGAAAGCCAATAATGATTCTTTTCGGCAATTGACCGAGAATAACTTTATCTATCGTCTCGCCGTGAACGCCATTGTGCATGGTTACTCTAAGCTTTAACCTCTACACGTGTAAGTGGGTATTTTGCTGTTGTTCTGGATAAAGCTTTCTCGTGAGTCAGTAAAATGTGTGGGTTTATCTTCAATCGCCGAACAGATAGAGTTGCTTCGGTTCTATCCTGGTTAAAGACGTCACAATGCAAATGGCCGACTGTATCAATTTTATCATTAGTCATAACATCTGCTGGGCTCACAAAGCCCTTGTTATTATCTTGCAAGTTATCCATAAATCCTGCTGTGTCGTCATACCACAACACTCGTCAAATGAGATTTTTTTGCCACAGGGCCATAATTAAGCAAAGTTTCAATGTACGATCTGTAGGCATAGGCATTATTTGGTGGCGAAACAGGTTTCTGATTAAAGAGTACGTCAACCTGATTGAACAGTGAGTGCATAAAATTATTCACAAGCCCCACAGTCACGTCTTCGGGCATTGCACCAGTTGGCGATATGTGCACGCGCACACTCAATACTGAGCCAAATCCAGATACTCGACATTTCCCGGAATGGTAAATTCTACTGGTGATTGACCGGTAAGCGATGATATCGGCTTGTACTGTACCCAGTGAGAATTTTCGATAGCTGTCTGCGTCGTCGGCAATTCAAAGAGCGATAATTCAGACTTTAATGATTCACAAGAATGAGTGTGTAAAAACGCCATGTTGTGACAACTTTCAAAAATATCTCGTACAGAGCGATGTTTGTTTATTTTTCCAGTCTGTTTCTTCCTCTTTATCTTATCGCCTTTTCTACAATTTTTCTTCTTCTTCTGCTCTACCTTTCACTTACTGTACAAGGAGATACTTTGTCCACTGCCACCGCCACCAAGAGAATGAGGTTTCTGTGTTACGTGCCTTCTTTTATACTCCGGTTCATCTAGCATATCTCCACTATCGGCCTTTATTTTAAAAAGTCTCATGCCTCCCTCTCCTATACGTTTACGAAGTGACTCGTTGAGTGGTTTATGATGTATGCCAATGTCATGCACAATGTTGGCAGCACTGTGCATAATCTCTTCACGGGCTTTCGCCACTCCTTTGAGTTTGTCCTTGAGTTAGGTATTGCGCGTCGGTATAGGCCTTTCATAAAGCCGCCTATACCTGCACCTAACTGATAGGGGTATCTACTACCACTATAGCCACTAATACCTGTGGTGTGAGTCGGTCAGCTAAAATTAGTAGAATCGTCAATCACGCCATTCCCACCACCACATTGCTCAATAAATAACTCTCTGTACGAAGACATTTTAACAGATACGCTTGAAGGGAAGTGTCACCGTCAATAGCCCATAGTCGAATGGCACACGATACACGCCCGGTTTCACTCCGCAGAATGTCTCAATGTCTTCCTCATAGTGTACATCGTTCGCTGAAACTTGTCCCCGTTTCGATTTTCTCACGTACAACAGCGATCTCCTTCTTATCGCCGCTTATGTGCTGAAATGTGAGAGGTATTTGAATCTCTGTAAGACCCACACACCACTCGTCGTGTAGGCAAAGGTTTTGCGATAGCTGCGTGGTGAAGTTCGTGGGTGTGTTGTCAGGGTATACATACACTATTGTTGCTTAATACAATAATGTAAAATTCGTCCCTCATTGTAAGCTTTCCAAATCTTTAGCGAATATCCAAGAGTTGAATTTTTCAGGATACCCTTCCCAACTCACAAAGTATTGCTTTCTTATCCCTCTACCTTTACTCTTTAGGATCTTCTCGACCTCAAAAGTATCCTCTGTCAAATTTTTGCTCACTCTGTTTAACTGCTCCTCATAAAAGAAGCAATCAATTTTTTCCCCACTGAGATCCCGCACTAAATAGACTACCGGCTATTGCAAAGAGTCGATTCGAGTAATTTTAAATAGCTTCAATGTCCAGCCGCCCTCGTAAGCTTTATCAAAGGCTTTCCTAGCACGACTGACGAACACTAAATCACCAACGCTGTACTTAGGCTGACGTGAATATTTGACACAGTAGCACCTCCTCAAATTTTGACGGGCTATGGATGCATTATATCAGGTTACATTGGCAGGTACCATTTTTATCCCACTGTGCCATGAATTATTGTAGGGATCAAGAATATTATCTAGCACGCCAATGTAGCACCTAGTATGGAAATGTGTAAAATAACGCCACAAACGACCTTTCAGTTTTCTAATAAAGCGTTCGGCTACGGCTGCCTTGACATCCAGATCCCGAGCAGTGCGATAAATAATGTTTCTCTTTTTCAATAGCTGCTGTACTTCACGATCAAAAATTCTTTACCTTTGCCTGTCTGTAAATATATAGGGTGTTGTGCTCCTGCGCTGCCACCGTTATTTTGTTTTCACTAGAATGCGTCCAAACGCCTCGGTGACAGCTTTAAATGTCTTGTCTAAAAGAGGCTCCACCCACGCATACTTTGAGAGCACGTCTATAACTACAAGTACATAGGGTATCGATTGTTATAGGTCTTCAAAGATCAAAAATCAGCTAAGTCAGCCTCCCACACCTCGTTAGGACTAAATACATTGTAGATACGTCGTGGAAATCGATATCACACTAGTCTGTGCAGATTGTGAGAATGCTGAGCGTCGAGCCATTGTGAAACCTGCCCCAGGACTATATTTTTTGCTTACGTCACGTGCAACCTTATGCCCGCCAGCATATGCTGATGGGGCAGACAGATCGTAATAAAGATACTCAAGCGTCTTCTCCATCTGGCTTTCTCTTACTCACTGACTTTTTATTTGTTTTGCCACGCTTACTTGTAACAAGATTTCTAATGCGTTTATAAAACTTACCAAATGCAATTTTGCTAAACATGCAAAAAACATGGTCATCATGGCTGCTGCTTTCTCCTCGCGATCCAACGTTTCGAACAACATGCGAGAGAAGGCACGCTCAGCTAATAGGTGGTCAGCTTTGGTATGGTATTGATTACTTTTATCAGAATACGCAATATCATGCTCGAGTCAGGCCCTGTCTAGTAGATTTATACCTGTTTCACCACGTGCCAACCGCTCTTCAAGATGCATACCTGGGCCCAGAAATTCGTAGCCGTGTCGTTTGTAACGCTCTCTACGCCATCTCATCGTACTCTAGGTGCATTCATGTTCCCAGTTGCAATTTGGACGGCTTTATCAATCGACTTTTCTTAGGCTGCAGGGCTGGTGCTTTTTGTGCTCGCAATTCCACCCCCTCTTCGTGATTTTTTCTTTTCCTTTTTTTTCACCTTTTTTATAGGCTAAATAGGACGAATCTATGTCGTTGACACTGCCACTTGCCCCCAATTCCTCTTCTTTATCAGCTGTATCGTGAGGTTCGTCTTGAGACACGAAAGAATCCTCTGATGACGAGACAGCGTTCCAGAGAGTCTTATTACCTACGAATTCCCTGGGAACGTGTGCTTCTCGAAGTATGCGTGCAAACTGATCGTATCCGCGCGGTGGTTGCTTATTTCTATGCCTCATAGCATCATTGACAAGATCGATAATGTTTGCTCCACGAGTAACATCGCCATCTATCGATATTACACCGCGATCATCCCATGTGATATTGTCGGTGTTTCGCAATAGTTTAATTAAATTTGCAGCATTTGCGGTAAATTTTATGCGGACAGTCTCGAGAATGTGCAGATTATCTGATAAATTAGACTCAGTAGCGACGGCTGCCTCTACGCGTGCGTTCGTGTCGGAGACTTCCGTGTCTGGCTTGCGTGAAATACTGCTGATCGATGCATCATGGCATTTCTAGCAGCGGCAGTGGCTGTTTTAAAATGTAAAAACCTCTGTAGTGCTTGCTCGTACATAGAGCATTTTTCCCTCTCCTCTATCGTTAAAGT
Organism: Megastigmus dorsalis; assembly: GCA_900490025.1. Lineage (NCBI taxonomy): Eukaryota > Metazoa > Arthropoda > Insecta > Hymenoptera > Megastigmidae > Megastigmus > Megastigmus dorsalis. The sequence continues at coordinate 6,866 of UELU01078545.1, forward strand.
CAAAATTTTACTCATGTCCTCGTCGAGGCGCGATGTTGCCGTTTCGGGAGTTTGGACACTTACCAAAGACTGTACTGACAGGTGCTACTGTTGTAGCTGTCAAATATCGCTTTACCCTCTCAATGCATTCTTGGGGGATCAAAATCATTTTTTTGCGTGTTCCATATCGACTAAATATGTTTCACTATTACTGGCATGACAGCCTCCGCCATAATCAGCAAATTTTTCCTTGCCGTCAGACTTTTTTGGTGTAGCAAGTTTTCGCAGGATGGGCGCGTGTTTTCGTAATCTGCTTCTATGCAGTCTGCTAAGAGGAATATTACCCCACAAAATATTTAAAGCGCTTTTACAAATGTAGGTCACGAGTTTGGAATCCGATTTGCGCAGAAGTGCGATCCTCTGATGACTATCGATGTGGCACAAAAGTCTACATGTCAAAATATATTCGCCCTATTGGGCAAAGATTGCGACTACGTGCTGTCAGACCCATCACAGACGAACGACTGGCACGTCACTCGACGATGCCGTGTTTTTTATCTGCCCTCCTCCTCTACTACCACTACCACGTGGCAGATATACATAATGGTACTTGTCAAAGGGAAACACGCTCGAGCGAAATCGGCAATTATCAGGTGTCTCCTCTTTCAGATCTATGGGCAGATAGCTGTACGGTGTGGATACTGCATCCATGTAGGCGCCCTGCAAGAATTTTGGTCGTTCCAGGCAGAGCTGCCATGCTAGGTGTTGTATTTGTGCACGATCTCGTAGATTCTTGAAAATAACTATGTAATTTGAGTTTTAGGAGATTTCACGCTGACCGCGATGAAAGAGGTTTTGTGATATGAAAATGATGATCAGATTATTGTGATGACTGCTCTTGGTAAAAAAGATTGGCCACCGCTCCGCACGACGATTCACGCATCAGATCGTCGAGAATCAGGAGTTTAGGTCCTGGATCCGTGGCATAATCCGCGCTCTATAGCAGGCCTTCGTGAAATTCACTATTTTCACCAAATTCCTTGTAAGTAGGCTGCCATTCGCTGTAGTAGAGCAATATTCGGTCAAACGGTGTGTCACTCATACGATCAATGTACTTAAGAAAGTTCTTTAGAAGCACCGTTTTACCACAGGATGTGGGCTAGCAAATCATCGATGTCCACGGATGCTTCCAGTGTACGTCCATTTTTACGACTAAGCAGTTCATACTCTCGTCGGTTGTACTTATACGTCTCTCTCTCTCTCTCTCTCTCTCTTGAAGAACTTGACGTGAGCGAGCGCGGGAGAGGCTAGCGCTCGCCAAAGGCCAGCCATATTGCTGGCATACGCGTACGGTTATAGCGCTAGCCGAAGGCTAACAATATTACTCGCATACGTGAGCGGCCATAGCGCTAGCCAGTGAAACCGTGTATGGGCATACTTTTGCTATCTGTAAATGTACTTGCGTGCGCATGGGTTTGTGTGTGCGTGTGTGTTTTTTAGACTTTATAGCCGTAGGGATAGCTCTTTTCGGGTGAAACAAAATAACTTTTAGCATAAATGGGCCATCTTGTTGGCATGAACGAGCGGTTATAGCGCTAGCCGGAGGCCAGCCATCTTACTCGTATGCGCGAGCGGCTATAGTGCTAGCCAGTGGCTAGCTATATTGCTTGCGTAACTAATGAAACCGTGTATGCGCATATTTTTTTCTATCTGTCAGTGTGCTTGCGTGCGCATGTGTCTGTGTGTGCGTGAGTGTTTTAGACTTTATAGCCGTAAGGATAACTCTTTTCGGGTGAAACAAAACACCATTTAGCATAAATGGGCTCGCAAATTTTACATTCACCCCGTTATATGTCGTCGTGATGTGCTGTACGTCTTATCGCATCATAAGTTACAAACAACGGAGGTATTATGCCCTGCACGAGTTTGCGCACGGAATCAAAATTAATTTTCTCGATTGCGGCAGAGTTTAAGCGTATACCATTCACCTTGCAAACGCAAGACTCTGTGCCATTGGGCGTTAAAAATTTATAGGTATAAAATTTTGGGCCACCCGAAACAAAGGATGTTATATGCGTACCACTGCCGCAGCCTGCCAATTCTGCTAGTGGCTCTAAGTGTGAGAAAAGCTTTAATCGGGCAACCGCTGTGTTGTATGCTGCGATGACAACATTAAATAATGGCAAGGCCTCAGTAGCGCCATCATTGTAGTGATAGTTCACATAAATAGTGCTATCATCGATTGGTAAAACAGAGTTGACCTCAATATCGGGACTGACAAGCATTTAGAGTAGTTTTTCTGGCTCACCTGCTAGCATCTCAGTCTTCGACATGTTTTCTCTCTGACCAAACTTGCCTCACAATGAGTTCAGATACAGCTTTGCGACCGATCGTAATCCCGCATTAAATTCAATACGGTCTTTATCAAGCTTAATGCCCTCCTGACGCTCAAATTCAACAATATGGCGGTTCTTCAGATCCTCGTCGTTGTTGCACTCTGGTAGATACCCCGAAGCGTATGTCTTTTTGGCAAAAAATTTGTCAATGTAAGCATGAAAGAGGCCACCTCCACCTGCCGCTTTACTAAATTGCGTAATTTTATACGACCATACTTCAAACACTTTTCTAACAATGTAGCCCAATTCCACACTGGTTTTTTCACCTCGTCTGCACCCACGTACCGATAAAAACTCGCTCCTCCACATCTTTGTGACTGCATTCGTTTTGAGCCTGCGTCTCGGCACAAGAGCGGCATAGTGGGAACAATAGCCTGGTATGCATTCTCACAGGCAGTACAGGATGATAGAGGCTTATTGGTGGCAGCACTTCATACATAATCAAGCCTTCAATGCCGGACACATCGTTATTGAGACCTGTTAACTGACGGCACTCCTCTTCGCCAATGTAGAGAGTGGAATAACCGACATGGTATCGGCCATATTTGCAGATGTATGGGTACAGCGAGCACACATCGACGTATCTGATCTCCCTCTTTGACGTCATATGATTTCACAGTGTTTCCTGTTCGACCGCAAAAAAATGCATCTCGAGGATCAAACGGTGAGTGCCATTTTTGTGTTTTCTCCTTGATATGCTTCGTCATCTCCTCGTTTTGCACGCATTTACGATCAAACAGGCACTCCTACTTTTCAATTAGGCGGTAGCCAGCTGTTTTGATTTTTTCCGATATCCTAATCGTACTTGCATACCGCTCAGCCATTGTGCTCGCATCAGCGAAAGTCACAGCCCTGCTTGTGGTATAGCATTTAATGCAACCGTGCCAATAGCAACCGTGAGATTGTAAAACCACTTTGCTACCATCATCTAGCACGCAATAGCCATCCACTAGAGGGCCTTTCGACAGTCGCTTTTCCCTAGAGCGCAATGAACATTGAATTTGCTGATTCATTATTTTTTTCCATCCAAAAGAGCCACTGAAGGGCCTTTAAAGACTGCTTGTTACACAGTCTATACCCTCCCTGTGGAATAATGCCTATGGTTTCAGAATTTTTTTTCTGTATACCCTCATGCAGGTTGATGCGGTCGTTGTGCACTCTGCAAATAGGTCCATTGATCCGCACCCAATGAATGTTTTTCTATATGCAAGGCAGGCTAGCCGCAATATTTTAACGTCTTGCTTGCGATATTTTATTATCTCATTTTGAAAATCAAATCTATAGTTTTGTTGGCTCTTTTCGCTGTACCATTGTAAAAATTTCTTATGTTCTTTCACGCCCATCGACTCCGGTGAATATACTAATATTGGAGGCATTGAACCCATGTATTTCTGGTTTTCAGGAGTATTGAAAAGGTAGGGGAATGTACCTTTTTCAATACTCTCCAAGCCATATGCCTTCGGTAGACCACTCAAGCTCATGTGGAGGTAGTTTAAGCTATCGACAAATTTCACGTGTAAAATCTCCATTAAAATTATTTTCTTGCCGCTTAAAATTATCGCTGGCTTATCTCTAATATCGCTGCGTTTTGCCAGGTGCTGCAGGATAAATTGCGCATCGAAACCTTGGGCATTGTGGGCTATACAAATTGTTTGTTTTATACTTTTTCGGCGCTCCAGAGCCAGATCCACGAGCTGCTTAACAGGATCAGTGCTAAATACATATTCCCTTACACCAAAAACATCGCACATATTTTGTAAGGGGCATGTTATTGCCCGCGATCGATACGAACGCATTTGCGTTTATCGATGATAGGGGACGAGGTAAGGGCACTCTAATCAACGAGACGTCACGTGACCAAAGCGTAGGTGCTTATGTTGCGAGCGGAAGAAAAAGGAGCACCTCGCTCTCTCTTGATCGGGATGCGGCTCGAAAGGATCTAATATCAACTGTGCGATCCTACTGCAGTCTGCGGTGGAAACATTGCGTTATTCGCATAATAACATCCTCGAATATTCCGACCGACCCAGACAAAGCAATTTATATCGAAGCCAGAGCGTAGCGACAAACAACAGGTGATCCCGATCAGGACGAGCCATCGTTTCAATCGCCCCAACATTAATAAGATAAGTTACGGCGCATTTCTCCCGAATTAAATATTGTCAATGATTTATAATTACAGCGTAGATTTTTATTTGAGAATGGGAAGGCTCGTGATCGATTATTTTGATAGGATATATCATATTAATTGTAACTACTTATATATTAATACATATTATATATGAATATTTTAGATATAGACTTTCTTTTACCTTTCCATACATATTGTATTAATAATATTATTATAACTAGAATTAATAAGTTTTTCAATTTGATATGTCTCCACTGTCCAGACAAATGGTGCAAACTTGATGAACGACGTATAAATTTGACACGTGCAACCTTACTTTATTATCTCCACTTACACGCTCTCACTGTTGCGTTCCAAAGTCATAAAATAAATATAGAGTAACTTTATTGCTTTTACACTGTTTATTTTCGCTAATAGGCTGTACGTAGCATAAATGATCTAGCGGCTTCCTTGAACTGCAAATTTTGCAGAAAATAATGTCACGATCGCGCGGCACTTTACCATTATTTCGTACCGTTTGGCAGCATTTTCTGCAAATTTTAATACTCTCGCAGACTGTATGATTTTTGTCGAAAGACTTTACCTCTAAATGCTGTGAAAAGCACGATTGTTCAAAAAATATTCTCCCACATTGCGGGCATTCTATCTTGCTTTGATTAATTTTGCAAGATGAATTTTGCAGGCATTGTGAACATTTTTGCGGACATTTATGGTTTTCCTGCCGTGTACATTTAAAATGGCAAGTTACGCAGTAAGCTCGGCTTCCTGAAGCTGCAAGTAAATTAAGAATAGGCTGGTAATGCTTTCATTCTTCATAATACATTATTTGCAGTGTCTACCTAACAACAAACTTGACCTTGAGACAGGGTCATCAACCTCTGACGAGGACAGGTTTGTTTTGACGGGCCATGGTGCCACGCACAAACTTGTCCTCGAAGCAGGGGTCATTAACCTCAGACAAGGACAGGTATGTTTTGACACGCCTTAGTGCCACGCACATACTCGCACACACAAACGAGCGCACGCAGTCACGCACGAACGCACACGCACTCACACACAAACGCGCACGCAATGACGCACGAACGCACGCGTACACACACACGAAATCACGTACGAACGCACACGCACTCACAC
>UELU01078578.1:0-19491 GCA_900490025.1 Megastigmus dorsalis
GAATAATTAATTATAGTTAGCACTAGGGTATCTAACTCTTAATATTTCTTAAAATTATAAATAAAAAAAGTTACACGCAGCAATAGGCATATCCATAATTTTAAGGTTAACTTTCAATGAATAAACACCTCTTACTAGTTCCAAGTTTTTGTAAAAACGATAGACCATAGCCACATGAAATTACACAAAACGATTTATTATATTGAGAACTAGAGCAAGTAACTCTCAGAATTCATTTTTACCATTAATAGAAAAAGATATAATCGAATAAAGAAATACGTTTATTGCTCCGACATCCCCTTAAGTCGATAAAAATCGCTTTTAAACTGTTAAAAGAAATTTTTTTCTAAAAAATTTGCAGTAATAAAATGAAATTCTATTTTGTAAGTATAAATTCAAAATTTTGTAACTTTCAACACTCGCAATTCTCCCTTACACTTTTTAAGAGGACGGAGTGCACTTAAATACACAAAACTAGTTTTGGAAAGCCCATTAAGCCATAAATGGACGATTTTTTATACTTTTTTCAACTGCATATTTAAATATGAAATCGCTCGTGAAAAAAATCAAGATACATCATTACCTACGTTAAATTGTCTAAACTTTCGATTGACTTTGTCAGAATTCAATAAAAATTAGTTTTAAAATAGTTACATTGTTTATTTAACAAAAAACGTGAATTTAAAAAAAAAATTTTTTTTCATTTCTAATTTTCGTATTGAATGGACCCTATCCTTTAAAATGAAGGGGTTGGAGTTTTAAAAATTCAAGTTGGTGTACTCAAAATAGCGGCTACAAGCCAAAATTTTTTTGCTTATATTGATGTATTAGCAAAAACATACTTTTGATCAATAAAGATTTACCAAATTTGGTAGAAAGAGGTTTTTTGGGTCGCTGATCACGAGTCTGATGTCAGGTTTTCCAAATTCAAGATGGCGGCCAAAATTTTTCAAAATCATATAAAATTTACAATAATTAGTATATGTGGGTTTTTTGGGTCTCTGATTACGAATCTAATATTAGATTTTCCTAATTCAACATGGCGGATCCAATATGGTATCCAAAAATTTTGAAAATCATTTTAAGGTCATAAAAATTGGAGTTTTGGGTTTTTTAAGGACGCCGATCAGGAACATGTTATCAAATTTTACAACTTAATGTTGATTTACTTAATGCTGAGGTCTAATTTTTCGCAATTATCGAAAATTGATACATCGGGAAATTCCGGGTGGTTGACCTTGAATCTAATACGAAATGTTTTAATGTCTATTTGATTGAGCTAAGTTACGTACTGATATAAGATTATTATCTTGTAAAGAATGATACATTACATAAATTTAAAATGATTTTCATGCTGGTGATAAATCAATAGTTATTCAAGTTTTTACTATAATACAGTTCATTTGAGCAGTTCAGTAAAATACAAATAGTCATCTTTCATTAAAATTGTGTTTTTCGTAACTGCTAAATCTTTTTATTAAAAATTTCATGTAATTGATAATAGATATAAAAATTGTTGTATTTCTGTCGTAATATTTCAATAAATAGTTTCAAGGTAAATTCTTTTACAGCCTAGCGGCCCGAAAATACAACTTCCCGGTCTAGGTCGTTTTCGAAAAATTGTATTTTCGGCCTCCCTAGGCTGTAAAATATCGTACGTATCAAGGGAGGGAATAAAGAAAGCCTCAGTTCGCATGTTTATCAATTACATGCGATCTGAGACATTCTTTATTTTCCCTTCCTAGGTCCGTAATATACTATTTTGTTGAATTATGAACGTTATATTTCAATAAATAGTTTGAGGTAAATTCTTTGTTTTTTTTTCAATTATTTATAAATGGCTAGTCATCGAAAATCAAAACGACAAAAACGATCTTATAATAATATTGAGATTGAAAAATGTGAAAATAGGGAGTATAATGAAATATACATCCCAGATACGATTGATTCTGACACTTCTAGTTCTGAAACAGAGTTACATTCTGAACCTGAGACCGAGCTCGAATTTCATAATTCGATTGGTATTGAGGGAATGGCTAAAGTCTCATATCGGCATGTATTAAATAACTACGATGAAAGACAATCAAAATTAGAATCAAACCATGAATATGAGTTTGAAAATGAAATTTTACTCCCGGATCAAACAAAAAAAATGATACGTGATTCTTCTTCAGTACAGTTATTCGAACTTTCCTTTTCCAAGGATATAAAAAATTACATTACAGAAAGTAAACGTTTAAACGGTTGTGATCTCACAGAAAATGAGTTTGATGTTTTTTTAGGAATTCTAATTTTATCAACCTTCAATAAAAGAAAATCGCAAACGGACTATTGGTCTAGGGATCCACTTCTTGCTTGTGAACCCGTCGATTCAGCGATGAGTCGCGACAAATTCATGACGATAAAGTCTAAAATAAAATTGAATAAACCTGAAGATAGAATTGACAATGATAAAGCTTGGAGGATTCAAAAAGTTCTTGAAATGTTTAGGAAAAATTTAAAACAGTTTGGTTATTTTTCTACTGCAATATCTGTTAATGAGATGATGGTAAAATTTCATGGACGTACTGATTTATTACAATTCATGCAGAATAAGCCCGAACGATGTGGTTGTAAGTTGTGGAGCATTGATAGTCCTCAAGGATACTTATTTGATTGTGACATTTATTGCGGCAAAGGTTCAAATATTTATTCTTTAGGTGGAGAAACTAAACTAACTAAATATGCTTTGGGAACACTGTAATACTATCTATGATTCAAAATCTTCTAATATCTTGTGCCGAGAAAATTAATCCGATATTATTTATATTTCGAAAACTTTTTCACTAGTCCTGATTTACTGATTGACTTGAAAAATCTGGGGTTGAAAGCAACAGGCATGGTAAGAATAAATAGAGTGAAAGATGTAAATAACACCGTAAATAAAAAAGCACCAAAGTGAACTTATTCTGTAAAGCATGAAAAAAATAGTGGACTTAATTTTATTACGGTTATGGATTCAAAACCCGTATCTGTGCTTTCAACGGCAGCAGGAGTTAACCCTTTGTTTGAAGTGAAACGATTTTCTTTTGATGAAATGAAAAAAGTAAGATTACTTTTCCCTTATTCATTCAAAATCTACAATATATTTATGGGTGGCATTCACTTACACGACTTACGTTGCAGTAACTTGATGTCCCGTATAAGAACGAAAAAATGGACTTGGCCTATGTTTATGAGATTTATTCAATCTTCAATGGCAAACGCTACTTTTCTTAAAAATCTAGTAAGTGATAAAAACATTGGCTCAAAGCAAATCGCTATTGAAATTGCATAACGCTATCTTGCAAAAGCGAAAGTGAGTAAATCAGACGAAAGTGTTTCTGTCACTTTAAAGAGGAACTGGGAAAGTTGCGCACAATATGATAAACGGACACAAATGGGGTATAACCCTTTAACGTCAAAACCGCCACTTTTCGGAATGCTAAGTTTGATAGCATATTTAAATAAGAAACCGATTGAACTAAATGATGAAATTTCGTACCCTACTATTTTCGAGGGTGCTCTTTCAGAATCCGGCGGAAATTTTTGAAATTTTCCGATTTTCCATGAGAATTTTCCGTTTTAAGTAAGAAATACTCGTTTTTTTCGACGCCTTTTTTATTTTAATCGAATTTTTCGACTCGAATCGATAAGTCAATCTAGTTGAATTGTTTCAAAATTTTGTTTTTTTTGTCTAAGCTTTCAAATTATACCCATAGGTTTTGGAAATTAAACATGAAAATGTCCAAAATGGCGACTCAATCCCGGAAAATTCGTCAAAAAGTTCAGGAATTTTTTCACAATAATGACGGACTTTAGGAAAAAATTTTACTAAGCAAAAAGTTCTTAGAATTGATCAAAGAATACAATAGAATTTTTTCAGAATTTTTGACAATTTTAAAAAATTTTTAACATTTTCGATATCCGCTCGAAGAAGGGGATCAGTTGACCAGTAGTCTCTTTGACTTGTTCGACTATTGAAAGATGTAAATATATTGATCCCAAGAAAAATATCTAATCTGGTTGGTGAAAGATCGTATCCATGTGCAACAGTAGAATCAATTATTTGTTGTTTAAATTCAGTTGAAATATAATCTTCAAATAAGTCAGTAAGGAAACGTGACATTATCTGTTTTTTTACTACCTCACTTAGTAAAATATCATTGGATAAGGTTTCGTCATAAGTGAATTCTCCATTCACCCACTCATAAGTATAATGTTCATCTAATTTTTTTTGAGAAGAATGATAATTGTCAAGTACTTTTTGAAAAGCACTAAAACTATATGGAATATTATGTTCTCTTTCTTGATTATCATCTTCATCTTCATCATCGTCATCATCATTATTCTTTACATTTTCATCTTCCATACTGTTATCTTCCTCAGAGTCGTCAGAACCAGAATTTTCTGGATTAGGAATGAAAATAGATTCAATGTAATCATCATTTTCATACACTTCATTTGCGTCAGTAGGAGGTGCACTACTTTTTTTTTCTGTGAATCCTTTTGAGTGGTAAGGAAGAATCAGAGTTACTTTTTCTTTTACCCATTTTTAAATTGAAAAAAAGAGAAAAGTCAGTTTGAAAATTTCTGCGCCAAGTACTTAATGAAATGATAAAAAAACAGCAATAAGTATAAGGATAATAAATATCAAATCAAAATCTAATCGCATATGCAAACAAAAATATCTAAAGTCAACTATCGGTACAATTGCAAGTACATTTTTTTACAAGTACACAAAGGTATATTTTACTACAAGTATATGAGAAATAATTTTGATATTACACTTATTTTATAAATAATATGAAACGCAAATTTGAAAAACAAAATTGTAAAACAAAAAGTTGACAAAGACACACGTATGATAGTATGTGATCTGAATAACAGTATATTAAATATAAACTCTAATTGAAGGATCATAAGAAAATTATAAATTTATAAAAAGTGTTATTTAGATGCTTTTATTATTATGTAACAAAAATGGTATTTCATATATGTATGAATGTATGCATGTACATGTATAAATATATGCATACGTAGCTAAAATGTGTGTAAAAAGTTTCTAAATTTTTCTACGTAAAAAAGCTCAGGAATTTTTTACATAATAATGATGAACTTTAGGAAAAAATGTTACTGAACAAAAAGTTCTTAGAATTGATTAAAGAATACGATAAAAATTTTTCAGAAATTTTTGACAATTTTAAAATAGTAAAAAAACAGATAATGTCACGTCCCCTTACTGACTTATTTGAAGATTATATTTCATCTGAATACAAACAACACATAATTGATTCTACTGTTGCACGTGGATACAATCTTTCACCAAGCAGATTAGATGTTTTTCTTGGGACTAATATATTTACATCTTTCAATAGTCGACCAAGTCAAAGAGATTACTGGTCAACTGATCCCCTTCTTCGAGCAAATATCGAAAATTTTAAAAATTTTTTAAAATTGTTAAAAATTCTGAAAAAATTCTATCGTATTCTTTGATCAATTCTAAGAACTTTTTGCTCAGTAAAATTTTTTCCTAAAGTCCATCATTATATTGTGTAAAAAATTCCTGAACTTTTTGACGAATTTTTCGGGATTGAGTCGCCATTTTGGACATTTTCATGTTTAATTTCCAAAACCTATGGGTATAATTTGATAGCTTAGACAAAAAAACCAAAATTTTGAAACAATTCAACTAGATTGACTTATCGATTCGAGTCGAAAAATTCGATTAAAATAAAAAAGGCGTCGAAAAAAACGAGTATTTCTTAATTAAAACGGAAAATTCTCATGGAAAATCGGAAAATTTCAAAATTTTTCCACCGGATTCTGAAAGAGCACCCTCGAAAATAGTAGGGTACGAAATTTCATCATTTAGTTCAATCGGTTTCTTATTTAAATATGCTATTAAACTTAGCATTCCAAAAAGTAGCTGTTTTGACGTTAAAGGGATAAACTGCGATGTATTCCCTTGTTCCGCATGTTTCTTACAACTTCATAAGTAAATAAGTATCATAAAGCTTTTTGATGATTTTCTAGTTTGAGGATGTAAATAAAATAAATAAAATTTTAAATCATAACAAAAAAAATAAATAAAAAATAAAAAAAAGAGAAAAATAAAAAAATAAAAAGGCTTTTAATTTTTTGTTTGTCTCTACGTGGTAAGAGCTGGGCAACATGATATCACGGCTAAAAAACGAACTTACGACATTCCAATAGAATTTGATCAAATTCAAAAACTTTAAGTTGAACCATCTTAAATTTGAAAATTCTAATAGAATATTCAAAATTATCAAACCAAAAAACCACCATATACATATAGAATTTACCTTCAAACTATTTATTGAAATATTTCGACAGAAAAACACAATTTTAATGAAAGATGACTATTTGTATTTTACTGAACTGCTCAAATGAACTGTGTTATAGTAAATATTTGAACAACTATTGATTTATCATCAGCATGAAAATCATTTTAAATTTATATAATGTATCATTCTTTACAAGATAATAATCTTATATCAGTACGTAACTTAGCTCAATCAAGTAGAGATTAAAACATTTCGTATTAGATTCAAGTTCAACAACCCGGAATTTCCCGATGTATCAATTTTCGATAATCGCGAAAAATTAGACCACAGCATTAAGTAAATCAACATAAAGTTGTCAAATTTGATAACATGTTCCTGATCGGCGACCTAAAAAAAACCCTAGACTCCAATTTTTATGACCTTAAAATGATTTTCAAAATTTTTGGATACCATATTGGATCCGCCATGTTGAATTTGAAACTATTTATCGGCGATTATGAATTAGAGGCCCTCGTTAAATCGCGTGAGAAACTGTCAGCCTGAGAACGAGATTTTTGTTTATATAAATGAATTAATTTATTATATGCTTTTTTTGGTGTGTAATCAAATAATAAAAAAAAGTTTTTGCGCACTTGTGATTCATAGCCCTGAAGAGCAACGTAGTTTTCTATAAAAGTCCGAAACGTCTGCCATCATATTTTTAAGTGTATTTAATGTCGCCCTATTTGTGCTTCCACTTGGTGTTAATCAGTGACGAAGGTTAACGGTGTGTGTGATCAAAGCATATGTAATATTTTGCAGAGGTTCTTTAACAGCCGGCTTTATTCTTATCGAAAATACTCGACCCGCTATAGACTGTATTAAGACCGAATCACGTAACTCAAATGTCACTACTTAAATTTACTGATGGCTCTTTACTGCTTGATTTCATTATGTCAATGGCCGCAATCTTATCCTTTTGTCTACTTAAAAGGCTAATGTTAATGGATTTTTCAGATTTTTGTTATGTACTTGTTGAAATATTGTTATTTTGTATTAAGTTTGTGTAATAGATATAATTACAAGAGAACATAAAATGTTCGTAGGAAATGGAAAATATTAGAGGCGAAATAGCAGCTTTGCGAACACAAACTAGCATGGCAATAGTACGATCCCAGTCGCAACATGTAATCAAGGATCCTGAATTGCCGGCATTGTCTAACCCCTCCAGAGTTAAGAAATTAACGAAGTTTTTTGGAACAGAGCCACCGCTGATTAGACTCTTTCTTCGGGAGCTTGGCTACGAGGTACATACTTTCTGTTATCTCTCTTAAATATTTTGTATGTCTTTAACCCGTTAAGACCGAGACCCCTTAAATGCTTGAAAACTGAGAATTTGGTTACATAAACGAAGAAGTTTTAGCTCCATTAATGCGATTTTTGTTGTTTTTAGCAGTATAAAAGCGGCCTGACATGTAAGTCACATACGGTCTTAATAAAAAATTATCAATGCTTCTTAATATTTCTAATATTTTTTTTTATTTTTTAACTAACTGAATGTATGTAGGTATATGTATGTTAAGATGTTCTTATTTATACGATAATATTTTATAATTATTTTGGCACAAATTAATACACCAAAAAACGTTTGAAAAAAATAAACTGTTTATTACACCAAGAATACAATTTTTCAAAATTTATAATTATTTGATTTCTTATATTTCTAAGTTATAAATTTATACTTAAATATGAACCATTTTCTCGGTTGTTGCAACATAAATAAATATCGTATTTATCACAAAATTACTGTCGAGCATTTTTTATACAAAGTTTTAATTTTTTCATTATGACGGTATGTGACAAACAGTTGGTTATTTACAAGAAGTTTGCAGCACTCATAACTATTGCTAGAACCCACGACACCGCTCTTGTGGCGTAAGCGGCGAAACGGTGCAGATTTTGTTGCGGAGCCTAAGAAGACAAAACCTGCGACTCGTTATTTACATTTTCTTGTTCATTTTCGTCGATGTTAATTCATTTATTATTATTTTTAATTACTTTGTTAAGAATATCAACCATGGTCGATATCTTGCGCATGAGTGTGTTGTTTCGATCTTTTAATACTGAATTTTTCTGAAGCAACATAAGTCGATCAGTATGCTAGCCCTTCAGCTGGGATGACTGCATATCTAATTTTTGCTCAAGAGACGAGACTCGCGCACTAATGTTATTCACCTGCTGATTGATTGCTGGTGTGTCAGCTGGAATATTTAGAGTGATACTATCGAGTCTCCGCTGAATCCGAGATTGAAAATCGGCCAATGTTTTCAATAGAAGTTCGAACTGCGCGTTAACAAGATCGACCAGGGTTGATGTCATGCTAACATTCACGGCGGAGGTATTATTCGGCAGGCAGGCAGACAAGCAAGCAGGCACGCAAGGAGGCAGGTAATATTACAGAGAGTCTTATCTTAAAATACAAACTAACAAGGTAAATCAAGCGATCTATATCTATCAGTCAATTGTATTCTAAAATTTAAACATTCACTCATTCCACACATAGACCCACTCACGCTAATAAATACACTCACGCAATTAAAAACGATGTATAAAGGACAAAATAAAATTGTTGATAAATGCGGGCGCGTAGAATAAAGTTGAAACACTTGGTTAATTAGTAATAGTAGTTTAATTATGATAATAGGTGAAGAGTACAAAGTAAGTTGGGCGAGCCATTTCTTCTCATCGCATTATGCGTTCGGTACGGTGTTCGGCGATAGAGAGAGAGAGTCTCTGCGAGCACAAGGTGTAGAGTATTGAGAGTGGAGAGTGGGGGAGCTAGAGCTTGAGGCTAGAAGGTGGGAGAGCTCGAGCTTGGAAGTCGAGGCTCGAGCACGAAACGGCCGAGCTCGAGGCTCGGGGCTTGAGGCTTTGCAATGTACAATGTACTATATATTCAACACGCCTCCTTACATTTATATTGTGATTCAGTTAACGTTTAACAATTTCCTGAACTTAACAAATTTTTCTTTGTTTAATGATTTTGTGAGTATATCCGCTACATTATCATTCGAATTAATTTTAACCATTACAATTTCTTTTTCTTTTACACTTTCATTAACAAAATGAAAATGTATCTCAATATGTTTGGAATTTTTCGTAAAATTACCATAATTCGCAATATTTATAGCCCCTGAATTATCTTCAGAAATTTTTATTGGATCACTCACTTTCACACCAAAAATATTCATCAATTCTTTTATAGATTTTACTTCGCTTACAGCCTCTGATAACGCTACGTACTCAGCATACGTTGACGCTTTTTTTACACTATTTGTTTCCGCGATTTCCAATCGATCACATTCACATAAACTCTAATTACATAACCTGTTGTTGACTTTCTATCATTGAAATCACCAGCCCAATCTGCGTCTACATAACAATCAATTAACTCATGACTTTCATTCCTCTTATACAATAATTTTAATTCTTTAGTCAAGTATAAATATTTTAGTATTCATAGTGCGTACTTCCAATGTGTTTCAGTGTAATAATTTTGAAATCTACTCAGATAATTTACACTATGGCTAATGTCCGGTCTAGTACTAGAACTTATATATAACAATGCACCAATTAAATTTCGATATTTAATATTTGATTCACAATATTCAGCGTTTTCTAAACTTAAATTAGTTTTCATTGGAGTACTATAAAGTCTACTCTTTTTTATTTGATATTTATCAGCTAATGACTCAATATATTTTTCTTGACTTAATTCCATTTTATAGTTTTTATAATCGTAACTAATATTTATTCCAAGATATTCATTTATTTCACTTAAGTCTTTCATTCGAAATTTTTTTGATAATAATCCCTTTACATATTGAATTTTGTTATAATTTTTACTACATATTAACAAATCATCCACATATATTAGGATATATATGACATCCTCTCCTTCTCCATCAACATACAAGCATAAGTCTATGTTGCTTTTTACAAAGCCTAATTCTATAATATATTCATCAAAGCACTCATACCAGTCCCTTGGACTTTCTCTCAATCCGTACAGCGCTTTAAACAATTTTAACACTCTATTCGTACCACCGTGGTAGCCTTTTGGTTGATTGACATATAACTCATTGTTAGTTGCAAATACGAAAAAAATCATCAAAATCGGTATCTCCTGTGTGGAGTTATTTTATTATGAAAAAAAATAATCGTGTTTTAGCCCACTGTGTGCCGTCAGTCAGGGCCGGAATAGATGGGACCCATCGCGTCAGAGGCATCCGGCAGCGTCCGGCTAGCTAAACCCTTAGTTCCTTGATCCACGTTTGATAAATCAGACGAGGAGCAAGTAACCGTAACATCCACCCTCTTCACCAAACCGACCCGGGACTGTTGTGCACATTACTTCGGGCCGGCCGTCGTGTCTAGGTCCTACGTTAATCGTATCTTTCTTGTTTGTCTTGCCTATTCTCCGTTTGTTGAGTCAGTCTTCAAGGCAATTGTCAGGCTTTTTGCCATGCAGGACTTTAATCACGTATCGCGTTATGTCATCCCATGTCTTTTTGCTGTTTAGCATCAGTATAACGACGTTGTCTGGTGTCATGTACCCTGTAGTCGTCTGCAGTCTCGGTTTCTCGGCTGTCCATCGTGGACACACAAAGAACGTGTGCTCGGCGTCGTCCTTGTAGTGTCCGCAGTACCTGAAAGACGGGGTCGTTACCTTCCCTATCCAATGCAGGTAGTGTCGGAAGTACCCGTGTCCTGAGAGGAGCTGGGTTAAGTAAAAATTCACTTCTCCCGCTCCCCTCTCATTCCAGAGTCGTACGTACTGTATTAGGCGCCTCGTCCACTTGTCTTTGTCACTGTTCATCCAGTGGGTTTGCCAGTCTGCCAGTGTCTCTGCCCATGCGTCTGTGGCGGCTTTCTATCTCCCCTTTTTATTGCTCGTATCGTAGATCCTCTATCGCTCTATAGCTAGGCGGTCTACGGGGATAACCCCGGCGATCACAAGTGCCGCCGCCACGGAGACAGTGTGGTATGCGGACGCGATTCGCAACGCCCCCCTTTTTTGCACCGCCGTGATCTTCTTACGGTACTTCTCCCCCCGCATCGCACCCTCCCATATCTCAGCCCCGTAGAGTAGCATCGAGTGGATCACCGCCATGAGGAGTCTCCGTGTGTTCGGTTTCAGTCCCTTTGTGTTTGCCATGAGGCGGGCGAGCGCTGCCGGTTTCGAGGCTGCCATCTCAGCGGCGCCCTTGATGTGCGGCTAGAAGGTCATCCTCGTATCCATGGTAACCCCGAGATATTTGGCTTCCCCACCTGGACGCACGATGGACCCGCCCACCATCACGGGTACCGTCGTGTCTATCTATTTTCTCGTCAAGTAAATCAGTTCCGTCTTTTGTGTCGCTAGCTGTAGTCCCCGTGTTTCGATTCATTCATGTACTCGCGTCATCGACTGGTTCAGTCGCATCTGAGCCAGTCGTGTGTCTCTCGTCGTTATGACGATGACTAGGTCGTCTGCGTATGCGACTAGGTAGACCGCCGGAGGCATCGGGAGGTCCAGTACTTCATTTTATATCACATTCCATACGGGGCCCATGATCGAGCCCTGCGCCACCCCCGCTGTGATTTTCCTGCCCTGACACCGATCTCCTTTACGTAAGTGATGTAGCATTCCCGAAGGTAGTCCTTCATAACTAGGAGAAGATAGGAAGGCAGCGGGAATGCATGGGAAAACGCCCGTACGATATCCTCCCACCTCGCCGAGTTGAAGGCGTTTCGTACGTCGAGTGTTGCCATGAGCACTATTGGCCTCTCCTTGTGAGGTTGAGTCTGGGCTTTGTCGAAGGAGTCTATCACCTCCCGGATCGCTCCTATCGTCGACCGTCCTTTCCTGAATCCGTACTGTTTGTCATTCAGGCCGCCAGCGTTCTGTACAGCCTGCTGAATTCGGGCTCTAAGCAGCAGTTCGATGAGCTTGCCTAATGTGTTGAGTAGGCTCAACGGCCTATACGATGATGGCGAGTTGGGATCCCCACCCTTTTTTTTCAATGACGATCAGTCGCGCCGTCTTCCACTCTTTGTTGAACACCTCCTCCACCAGGCACATATTGTAAAGGTTGATCATTTCCCGACTATCCCGAGGATCTCCGCTGGAACGCCGTCAGGACCTGGTGCCTTCCCACTAGCAAGTTGAGCGACAGCCAGGCTGAGCTCGCCCGCTGTGAACTCCGGCACCTCGTCGTGGTCGATCTCATCTCCCGTCCACTCTTGTTCAGGGTACGACGGGAAGAGTCCATCGACTATTCTGACCATCGTTGTCTCGTCTCTAATCATGGATGGCCCGTTCCATCCCAGGTTGCGGGTCACAATCTTGTAACCCGTTCCCCAGGGGTCCGAGTCGACCTCGCCGATCAGTTTTGTCCAGCTTTTCCGTTTACTGTCGCTAATCGCACGTCTCAGTTGTCATCGCGCGATTCGATATGTCTCCGAGATACTCGTTGCGGTGGCTGTATCGCGTGCCAATTGGGCCTTCCTTCGGAGCCCTAGGCACTCGCGCCTGAGGCACGCGATGCCGTCTGTCCACCAGTATATGGGTTTTTTGTTGCGTCTAGTTCGTTTCAGTGGTATGGAGGCATCACAGAGCCGTCTCAAGAGCCCCGCCGTCTGCATTGCTAACTTCTCCACCCTCTCCCTGCCACGATATCGCAAGGGATCACCGTCGCCGGTTCCTGTTCTCTGTTGAGCTGTGTCGTCAGTCTGTCCATGTTCAGTTTGTTGATGTTCCATCCCACTGGGGGCGGGGTTGTCCTCTTTCTTGTCCGTATCATATTCATCACGTTAAAGGTGATGTACTGGTCGTCGCTAGCCATGTAGCAATCGATCACCCGTCAGCTCCTGACTCTCGGTATAAGTCCATCTGTCGCGAACGTCACGTCGGGAATCGATGATCCGAAGCCAGGTCTTCTGTACGTCGTCACCCGTCCTTCGTTTGCCACCGTCAGATCTAGCCTTGCGGCCATCTCCAGCAGTAGTCGTCCGCGTTTGTTCGTCGTAGTCATGCCCCACTCGATGGCCCTTGCATTGACGTCCCCGGCGAGGATCACATCTACATACCGCAGTTCGGGGAGAGGTAAACTCTGGCGTACGTAACGTCAGTCACCCTCGCTCAAACGAAATCGGTCGAAACGGTCATGTCCCTTATGACCCCTTGGTTTCCCATAGCCTGTCGGATACGTTCTGTCAGGTCTGTTGCGCGTCCGTCTCTTGTATTGAGTGCTTATTTAGAGTTTCGGTGTTTATTTAATCAACTGTATTTAATTTTCAGACGCATGTAACGTAATTTCTATAAAAATTCACATTTGTGCAATCTCCGTAATTTTATATGTTTACTTCTGCAATCTTATATTATTTGATGCAAATTTTTGTTTTAATCAATTTTTGAAATCTTATGCGAATTTGTTAGCTAAATAAAATTTTGTAATTTTTATATTTTTATGCGAATTCTTGTCTAAATCAATTTTATGCGAATCTTTGTCTTAACCAATTTGTGTACTTTTGTACTTTTATTTTTATGCGATTTTTTGTCTAAATTATTTTTATACTTTTATTGTTGAAAATTTGTTATCAAATTTTGAAATCTTATATTTTTATGCGAATTTTTGTTTAAATCATTTTTGTAATCTTATACTTTTCTTGTGCAAATTGTTATTTTAGCGATCTCACTTTTTCTATGTATCAAGTCTTATAACATTAGAAATAACGTTATGTACGAGGTATGAATAAAAAGTTATGTACGAGCTATTGTCGAGAAATTTCTGGAAGCCTAACCCTGAGCTCGTGTAAGTAATACAAGAACGTTATACAAAATCGGCTTACGTGTCGCTGTACGCTGGCGTCTCGCGTTTCCGCGCATGCTCAAACGTACCCCCTCCCACCTACGCTCTATCATCGTATGACAGTTATTCGCGAATGCTCATGTGCCATAACGTTAGTTGGCTCGTGATCGTCTGATAGTCAGCGGTATGTACACGCTCTTATATTCGACGGTATTTCATTCGTTATTCTCCATTTATACTGCGATACTGATAGTTTGTCTCTATTTTTCTCTATTTGCATGCAGTTACACTTCCTAATTTATAACAACTGAAAATGTAGTCAATCAACGAAGCAGCAAGAAACCCATATCCAGAAACGAAACGAATTAAGGACTTACAGTTAGACTACTTATACAGAGTTATAGCTATCAGGAAGATCACAAACAAATTTGGCTTAAAAGTGGTGCTAGCTCTTGCAGGCTCTTTCGATGTCTTCATACCCTGCAAAGTTAACGCTCTACGTATCGGTAACGATGAGACTTACTACAATTTTGACAATGAGCTTACAAGTAGAAAAGTTTACCTCAAATATCTTGGAGAATTTCGAATCGAATCTTTCTGAAATATTTTAGATTTCACAACTCAAGTATGTAAACAGTCCAAAAGAATATATGTATAAAAATTTATCCTTAGACTTTAATTATTACAACAACCTGCAATATAATGCCACCACTAGAATTCAGGCTTAAGTTTTTTCATTCTCACATATAACTTTTTTATTATTGCTGTTAAGTTTTCATGTACTCATAACTTTTTCGTTCACGCATAAATACATCGTCGCATATAACATTTTTTAAACAGCGCCCATAACTTTTCATCCTCGCCCGTAACTTTTTAGCCTCACGTACAAGTTTTTCATCTTCACATATAAGTTTTCATCTTCGCGCATAACTTTTTCGTCCTCGCACATAACTTTTTTTTTACGCGATCGTACAAGTTTATCATCTACGCATGCAAGTTTTTCGTCTTCGCGCATAACTTTCGCGCTAAGAAGAAGTGAAATGCGAATAGTGATGTGCAATTTTCGAAAAATAAATTTATTATCGGGTTTAAGGAAGTTGTATGGCTGCTACACGATTCAAAATGCAAAAAAGAGAGAGACATCGTGAGGCGTGTGGTTCCGCTTCTCTAATTGTGAACAGTTTAAAATTACCATTACTCAAAGAATTGATGATGAAAATGTAAACTTTATATCATCACGGTAACGCTTTTCAGCCTCGCACTTAACTTTATACGTTAGCCTACAAATTTATCATCTTCGCATTCAAGTTTTTTTTCGCCTTCTCGCGAGTGTCCATAAAATCCGTACCGCGAGGTGGGTGTCAGAAAAACTGATTTTTGATTGCCTGATAACTGACGGTATGTACACACAAAAAACTGATATGACTCTGTTTTCCTCTTCTTTCTTTTTTTGCTTGCGTATAACTTTTTTTACCTCTCGCGCGTAGCTTTTCGTCCTCGTACATAACTTTTTCATGTTCGCAAATATCTTTCTATGCTCACCTACAAATTTTTGGTCGGCGCACATAACTTTTTATTCTCGCTGTTAATTTTTTCGTTCTTGCACGCACTTTTTCATGCTCATACGTTTCTTGTTCTCACATTCAACTTTTCATTCTCTCTCGAATATCTTTGTGTCCTTGCATATAAGTTTTCATGCTCGTGCATAAGTTTTTCATTCTTGCATATATGTACGAGTATGAAAAAGTTATGTGCGAGCATGAATCGGGTGACTTCCAACTCTGTGTGTGTTTTACTGTTTTGTGCTCCTTCAGAAGCTTTATTATTTATCTATGTGTTTATTTATTTATTTTATAATAGTATCTATAGGTAGTACATAAAAAATTTAATGAGGGTATGAAAGTCCGTCTACATATAGCATAAATATGGTTTTTAGTATTATTTATGTTTATTATCGAAAGCTGAAAAAATGAGATAGATTCATTCATTTCTAACACCATAGATCGGCGGGTATTATCCTGACTTCCGCTCGCCCTTCTCCACCACAGACGATGCATTTTATTTCTTGTTGTAATTCTTTTTTATGCTTTTCATGAGGACATTCCATACATTGTAGGAAGACATCCTATCCCACATTGTTCAAGAAAAACTCCATGCACTCCGAACAGCTCCTCCAAATTGGTAGCAGCCTGCTGCAGCCCATACAGCCCTTGTATATCTTAATATTACCGAAGTTGAATGCTCCGTACTGCAACTCTAAATACTGTATATACATGTTCGTGGCTGGATCGTTAGCTGCCCATTCTCGATCTCTCTCGTCTCTCCAAAGATCGTCGTTGCTGAGTTCTACCATGTTCAGTAAGTCGGGATACGTTATGCAGTTGCGATGGTATTCTGCTAATACTCTGTCGCTTTGCACCCTTTCGCGTGCACACCGCAGCAGGTCCATACGTTCGAGGCTCTCCCGGGCTATTATCTTCGCTGTTATTAGTTCCCAGCTGATCATGTAGTTTGGTACTTGTACAACCACCGGTTTAAATATGTTACCACTCTCCTGCTGCTGCTTCGCAGCTTCCTTGCTGAGAACCGTCTCTCCCGTCTTTGGGGGAAATCCTTATGTTCCTGCTCTTGGTCTGCGATGATCTTACTCACCATGTTCAATGTGGCGATTGTTAACAACGTTGGCGTCATTTTGTTAATTGGATGAGAGTTCGCTGTTGTTCTTTCTTGGACTGTCGGATCGAGAGTGTGTGGATATTCTTCCCTGGGTTGTCTGATGAAGAGTGTGTAGGTATTCTTCCTTGAGGTTACCGGAAGGAGAATGTACTCTTGGGCAGATTGATGAAAAACTGCTCTAGAGAGACATTATGGGCAGTTTGATGAGTAAGAGACACTATAAACAGACTGATACAAAGCTGCTTAATTTATATATCCTTACTCGTTGACACGAGGAGGAGGGGATTTTGTAAAGAGTGTTTAAGCTATCCAGAATTGCATACGAGGTTTGCAGCTTTAAGTTCTTGGAAAAAAACCGCCGATAAAGAGAGTCGAGGAATTTCACTTTATTTCTCAAGTTTTATACTCAAGAAATTCAACAGAGTCGAGTAGCTTAACTTTTATTTCCCGGATTGTGCATTTTAATACATTCATTGCAGGCAGGAAACAACAAGGGTATCTGTCTCGCGTATGCTTGTCTGATGAATCAAATATCCAGCCTAATATTGTCTCAAACTTCAGGAATGTGCAACTGTCTTTAAACGTTGTATACAAAAGAATATATAACTTATTTTCACTTGCATTGCTTTTTAAGTCGTCATGAAGCATCTACGTCTAACATGGGATGAGCTCCTATAGGTGTGCATCTTAAAAACATTTAATGCTGACAGAAACAAGAGTATTATCTGTCTCACGAATGCCTTTCATATGGCATCATTTGCTCGTGGATATCTGTGGCGATCACCGAGACACCCTATACTTTCTCTTGCTCTCACTAGAGGTGTTTTTTTTCGCACACAGTTTTATTTTTTTGCTACTACCGCTGCTGCTGCTGCTGTTACTATCACTTAAACGTCTATACTTAACCCTAGCTAATAAACTTAAATAAAATACACCTTCACTATCTGAAATTGCTTCACTTTCAATTTCCTCGATTGAGTTACGCTCACGGCCCCGCCTGAAATATAAAAATTTAAGGAGTGACTCCCGGCATTCGTGGACAGGTGCACAGTCCATAAGGCAAGGAGCTCACACGACGACTGACTGTTCAAGAGCATCTTATAAAATTTTCTTA
The DNA here is from genome assembly GCA_900490025.1 of Megastigmus dorsalis. Lineage (NCBI taxonomy): Eukaryota > Metazoa > Arthropoda > Insecta > Hymenoptera > Megastigmidae > Megastigmus > Megastigmus dorsalis. Next base: position 17,949 of record UELU01078578.1, read on the forward strand.
AACTCTAGTCTAATGTCAGCATTTATAAAGAAGAGAAAAGAGTTGCACGTGCGGGCAAGAGCAAGAGAGAGAGAGAGAGAGAGAGAGAGAGAGAGAGAGAGAGAGAAAGAGAGAGAGCGAGAGTATAGGGTGTCTCGGAGCTTGCCGCCGATCTCCACGTGCGAATGACTTCATGCAAAAGGCACGCGCGAGACAGATATCCTTGCTGTTTGTACTTGCATTAAATGCTTTTGGATGTGCAAACCATGTGAGGCGTGTGAATCGTTTGCACGTGGACATCTGTTTCGATCTCCGAGACTCCCGATATATGGTCTCTCTTTCTCTCGCCCGCACGAGCAACGTTTTTCTCTTAATTCAAAAAATGCTGACGCTAGACATGAGCTTAAGAAAATTTTACAAGATGCTCTTGAGCTATCAGTCGTCGTGTAATCTCCTTGCGCTATGGACGAAGTACCACGGTCGGGACGAAAATCGCGAGTCGAGGGGAGACATCGATATCGTTGGGCTTACTGACAAAGAATCGGTTTCGAGTGAAGTGCCGAAGATTAAAGTCATTGTTGAACAAGCCACCAGTGTGATACAGTCAACAAGTGTGTGAATTCTCTTGTATAATATTACCGAAAAAACTATTCATCACCGTGGCGATATTGTTTTTTGCTGTACTGGTTAGGTGTGTCTGAAATGTATTAAAGACCGAAAATTCATTTGTGGCTGCATTTTTTCGACTCAGACAAATGATAGTGTTACGGCACTTGTGTTAAAAAGACCGCGCCCTATTTAGAAAATAGTTAAACCAGGCCTCCGAAAAGGAGACAAGTGTTTATTTTGTCCTGTAACTTTTTTTAATAGGAATAACCACACACCTTGGCATTATTCTTTTGACAGTGTTGGATGAGTATGTCCAAGGTGTATCTATGTTTAAGATTAAAAAGTCAAACGATATTATGGGCATGGTTCAATTGAACCGTATATCGCCAAGTACGTAACAGCAATTATTAACAAAATAAACAAAGTACGAGAGAAAAGAGAGAGAAACGTTGCACATACGCCGTAGAGTAGAGAGAGAGAGAGAGAGAGAGAGAGAAATGCATTGCATATTCACCGAAAAAAATACATTATAAAATTCAGACTTTAATATCTATGAGAGAGAGCATATCCGCAGAAAAAAAATCAATTGCAAAGATAGGAGAGAGAGGTGCAATGCATACCCACCTAAAAATCACTTAGAAAGATACGAAGGAGAGAGAGAGAGATGCATTGTATATACTTCGGAGGGCTGTGAGTCATTATCTTACGGTAAGTATAAAAAGTGCAGAGAGAGAGAGAGAGAGAATGTAGAATGTAGAATGTTTTTATTGGTGACCGGGGGCTTTTACCCCATTTGGCCTATTTGCATAATACATTTGAATAATTAATATATAAAAAGAAGAAAAATAATATAATAAAATAATATATAGCAATAACAATAAAATACATACTTTGAAAATAAAAACAAACAATATATAGATTTAATTTTAAATTGAATTTGAGACCCGATTATACT
>UELU01078579.1:0-10356 GCA_900490025.1 Megastigmus dorsalis
TTTTGTTTTTTAGGTTAGAATTTTTTTCAAGCAAAAAAAAACTTTTTTTACTCTTAACAATATACGTAAGAAACTAGAAGATTCGGAGAATCTCCCTGAATTTTTTGGGAATATTTTATTAAATATTCTTTGAGTATCAGCGAGTTGAACGTAGCTTCGTCCTTCGTAGTTGCGTGCACGCCACTTTATACGGTGCAGGCATGGAGAACATCCTTAAGCCTTACATGCATCTCTAATCCTGAGATCGCAGAATGAAGGAGGATAAATGTATCGGCAACAGATCAATAAAATTAATCAACATTGAGCACTGCCCTGCTGAAAAAAACTCATGTGATTCTCATATGAGAACCACATGAGTTTTTTCAGTAGGGTGATAGGACTTGAATGGACCATATTTTTGGACCTTCCCCTCAAAAAAAATAAAAACAAAAAAAAATATCTAATGTCAATAAAAATATAAATTCTTGTCTTTCTTGCGTATAAAATGTTACCGTGCACGGTTACCTATATTGTATTATGTAATATTTACAACTTGAGCCACGTTTAGATTTATAATTGTTAATCGTGTACATAATCTTATTTTGGTTTTGCCGTGAAAAGTCTGCTGCGAGCACTGCAGGCGATTTTCGTGAGAGCTACTTTAATTATTAGAAACAAACATCACCGAATAAAAAATCTTGAGTATAATACATGTATATTTATGTATATATAGCTTGCTACAAACATTTCGTAAATAAAAAATCCTCATCGACTGGAATGAAAAGAATGAGCGAACTGAAATCAATGAACAAATTTATTACTGAAGAGATAAACTACGGAATACAAAAAATGAAAAAAAATCTTAGTGAGTTAATATTCTATTAAACTATAATTAATTAATGTAACATACATATATTTCTATTTATTTTTGTTTTCTTTTAAAGGATACGAGAATAAGGATGAATCAGTATCACAATAAAATATTGATAGAAAACTCGTTGAAGCCAAAGACAATCAGTCAATATATAGTAAATATACTAGATCACATATAAATATGTTTTTTGTTATGAACATACTTACATAAATATGTAATAAATAAAACTTTAATATTTAATTCCTTATGTAAAACAAAAAAAATAAAAGTTATTTTCTATAACTACTAATTGGATCTGCCATCTTGGATCTACCATTTTTAATTTCACCATTCCTTTTAGAAATTTAGAATGCCAACTTTCAAATAAAAAATAACAGGCATAAAGCCTTCGTATTTTTCAGTATATTTTGTCTTTATTATTGTACGTCACCATCTTGGATCCACTATTTTAATTTTTGAAATTCGTATCTTATATTTGTCAGTAGCAGCTTTAAACTACTATGAGAAGGTCTTTCGAATTAATCTTTGAACATTTTGCGATTACCGCCCCTCATCATGCATTTATTATTTTTAATTCTCATTTCATATTTGTAATTATAAGCCACAGAGCTCTATAAATACATTAATTGCTTTAAGATATTTCGCCGTATTGATAATTGAGTCAACCATCTTGGAACTACCTTTTGTGTTTCTGCTGTTCATGAATTCAACGTCAAAATCGCAAATAACAGGTTATACCGTATTTTACTAAAATAATATAACATTTTTATATTTCGGGTCGCCATCTTGTATCCACCATTTTAAATTTATTAATACGTTAGCCTATTGAAGACAGATCATCACTGATGATTTTTTAATACAACTTCATATTTCGTAACTTTCATATACATACCAGTAATCTTGGATACTGAAACGTATAGGATTTTAAATTTTTACTCCATATTAATTAGCAGACTTGAAAAAACAATTCCCCACCACATTTTCAGAAGTTTTTCTACACAAATTTTCAACTGAATTTCAGATGGATTTTCGACTGGATTTCGGCTGGATTTTCAGCTGAATTTCAGCTGAAATTTCAGCTGACGATTTTGGACTTTTACCAGCTGGATTTTCAGCTGAATTTTCAGTTGGATTTCCAGCTGGATTTTTTCAACAGGGCAGATACACAGCATGTATCTGAAGATGACTGCCCAGATGAAGAAAATAATCAGTTATCTGATGATAATTTTTCATCAGGTCATGAGAGCATAAATGAGCTGACTTCTACAGACGAAGAGAGTAATCCATTAGCTTGTTCGGATTTACTCGGAGCCGTTCAGAAATTCGACACTCCGCTATCCACCTACTTTGAACATGGGAGCCATGCGAATTATGCGTAGCTGTGTCCCATGCAGTTATAGCGTTAGTGCCACGCGTTTTACGCTTAGCTTCACGCAACAAACGCACGAGTGAGGTGCGTTATGCGCATGGGGGATAGCCATGCTGTAAGTGCGTCCCCTCATGCACTCGGCGCGTGAAAATTTCATGCTATAGTCGTGCACGGCTGCTGAAGGGAAAATAGGATAGGATAGAAAGGGAGGCGACACTAAATACCTGTACAGCAAGTCCTCGCGAGCAACCCGCAGCGACGTCGATTAGAGGTGCACGAACACCTTCTAATCAACACCGAAAACGCTGCCTTTTTGGCCACGGAGAGTGGGCCAGACGCCATTGGACTTGGTGGTCGAGCAACCTAGGCGGAGGTGAGTCGCAGATCCTATTCAGTGCGTGATCGGTGTACAGTGCTCGCGATTAATTAGCGATACGGTAGCGACGGATGACGCGGATTGAGTGTGTATATTGCGACGGGAGCACGGCGGTTTTTCCCAAATACGTAAATTAACTTCTTCGCGACTGATAAATAATTGGCGACGACGCGGGTTGCGACGCGAGCCACGTGGCGAAACGAATTTCGCGCACGAACTAGCGACTTACGCAATTAGCATGTAAATGGGGTAGGAATAAATGGTTATTTAATTTTTATATTGAATTTATTGTGGTGGTCATTACGAGTTTGCCTATTGTCCTCTCCCTTCCCTCAATTATTAATTGTCGATTGCGTGACGCGCCATTCCCAACTAGCGACGACAGGAAGGACGAGCCGCAGTGCAGCAGAGAATAACGAGCGACAGGCGCAACCGAGACGCGTGAGTTTCCACGAGCGGCTCAACGGAATCTCCTCTGGGGAGAGTTTCATTATTGTTTCGTGGAATTGGGGCTTTGCCGGGTGACTTGGGGATTTAGCAGGATAATATTTATATTTATTAGTAGGGAGTTACAGGTAGTACTCTGGACCCTGACGAGTGCAGTATCACAATGTTAAAGCCTAAAAAGCGATAATTTTTAGCTACTTTAAGCATTTTTGACCGATCTTCTACTTTTATTTTGAAACGAATCGCTCCTAGTAAAAACTGTTTAGTAGACAAAAGTTTTGTTTTTTTGTACTCTACAACTTTTATATTTAACACTTTAATGAAAAATTAATATGTTCGATGTTAAAGCCCAAAAAGAGGTCTTTTTTAGCATTTTTCACTGTTTTACCACTGTTATTTTGGAAGGAATTGATTTTAGAGAAAAGTGTTCAATAGAAAAAAGATGTATTTTTTTTTAGTTCTTGCACTTCGTCTATTTATACTCTACGTAAAAATTACCGTGTAGCGATCGTATCTAAAAAGCAAGAAAATATCTCATTAAAAATTACCATCATTCTAGTGAATATCACCTGCAATAATCCTTCTAATTCTGCAGAAATTAAAATATTAATCGATAAAAATTATAATAATTAAAATATTATGTAATAAAAATTAATTGATAATTAAAATCATACTAATTCTGCACTATTTTCGTATTAAATATGAAAGCTGAATTTAATTAGTTATTTTATTTTTAATTGGTTTAGTAAATTATTCACTAATTATTTTCATATTGCATTTATGCATTAATACATTGGTCTACCTTGGTCAAAAATAATTAGTGAACTTGTAAATATGTATAATAAAAAGCAATAAATATTTGTAATAATGAAATATCAATGGTTTATTATATTCAACACTTTTCTACAAATTTATTGTTGGTAAGGTAATAATTATTGTTGAATTCTCACGCCAAAATCTCATCTGACAAAAAATTCTAGGTCTAAATATAAATTGTTCTAAGCCCGTAATGTTGAGATATATATATATATATTATAAGTTGCGACCGGAAAAAATCTTGCTGTGAGTAATTTTCTACGAGATTCGTATAATTTTGAATCACTTTCTGGGTTAAAACTTAGAAAAGTTTCAAATCTAGACTCAGAAAAAATATGCGAATTTGTATAGTTATTGAAAGTTATTTAAAATTATTAAATGTTATTGCTACTTCGTTTATAAAAGTTAAATGAAAGTAATTAAATTTTATATTAAAATAATATTAAAGTTAATTAAAAATTATTGAATATTTAAGTCATTAAAAATATTGATAACTTTATTTATTAAAATTAATTTATTTCAATTCAAATCGAATGTCTTTTTATTAGCTTAAAATTTATTAATTCTTCCCAACGTATGATAGATAGTAATTTATTAAAATATATTAAAAGTTTTTCGATTCCGTGTATTAAAATTCATTGAAAGCTATGAAATTTGATATACAATGAAAAGAATATTAAAGTTAATTAAAAATCATTGAATATTAATGACATAAAAAATTATTGATCATTTTGCTTCTTAAAATTAATTAATCACAATTCAATTTTAATGTCCATAAGTTACATTAAGATTTATTCAAATTACTATGTATTAAAAACTATTAAAATTTATTCACATTGAATGTAACTCTAACCAATTAAAATTAATTCAGGTAAAAATGATTAAATATGATTGGATTTTATTGAATTGAATTGTGAAAAATACATTTAAAAATATTTAATTCTATTGCTTATTAAAATACTATTGAAATCGATTAAAGTCAATAACGATCTTACTGATTGGAAACAATTTGTTTTAATTGAATATAGGTTTATCATTAAAATTAATTAAAAATGATTGAAAATCTGACAATTCAATTGTAAAAGTTTATTAAAGGTATTGAAATTAATTAAACTTTATTCGACTTCACTAAATTTTAATAAATTTGAATTGTCAATTTTCGACAGGGAATCTTTTTATCTCTTTTCTTTAGAAATTCGAAAGTGATCGAATGATTTTTTGATTAAATTTCAATTAAATTTATGATGGTAAGTCAGATACGATGTAGAACTGTTGCCATCGTTCGTTCCTTGTCATTCTTTCACATAACCTTAGACTGTCACTAACCTGCAAAAGCGGCGGCAGCTAAATTGCCGAGAAGTTTCCGTGAGTATACATATATTTGCGTTCCTTCGACATGTTTTCGAGCGTACATATTCATAAAAGACTTATAACGCGTTACAATTAATAAAATAAGTAAAATTAATAATCTCCAAAAGAAATAAATAAAGAATCAAATCAACTCGAATAAGCGAAAATTCAATAAATCGTTGAAGAATATTAAATCCCGAAACTCGCTATTATATGGCAAAGTTAATGACTCTAGACTCGGTGAAATTTACTTAGGCGCCAGACGATGAATATCGATCGCCGCGCATGATGTCGTATTCGTCAGTTCCTCGATGCTCGGCTGAGACCCTCTTTTCTTCGAGGGGATTCCGCTGAAATTCGCTCCGGGATTGAGCGAAATCCGGCGACGATGATGCGTTGCTAAATCCGCCAAAAATACTCTACACGTGCTCGCAACACGGCAAACTCAACTCGGCTAATTCAACTCATACGAAAATTCTGATGACACACGTACAACACAAAGAAATAAATAATAAAGCGCAAATTAAATAAAATAAATGCTTTAATTCCTTAGTCTCTTCTCTCTCTGTAATTGGAGGCGCCGAATAATACAAAAAAAGCAAGTTGGTAGGCACACGAAATGATACAAATTATATCTCCACCTTCTGATGCAAAAATCCGTAACCCTAATTAGCAATAATAATTCCGCGCAATTCCGAATAATTCCGCGGCTCGCACCTAACACTTATGTACTCTCGCTTGATCGAACATCTCTAGCTACTTCGTTCGAAAAACCAAATTCTACTCACGCGCTCAAAATGGCAGCCACGACACTTCAAATCACGTGCGCCCGTCGCCAAATCTCGCTCACGCCTCGAAAACCCTCGCCACCGCGCAGATAAATTACAGTGCCTTATGGACAAAATTTCTCAACTACGCGCGAAACCCAAGACGCTCACGACACACGCGTCACTAGTGCACTCGCTGACGGGACTTTCCGCTGCACCGAACACTGGCACTTACCTCGTGGCCAGAATCGAAGTCTAATAGCCGGCAGGCTAGATCCACGTGCAGTTTTTGCACCTAGGTGTGATCGCCATCATTCATCATCCCGCTCGTCTACTTGCTCTAGGGTTTCTCTCATCCTTGTAGCTGAACCTCCTCAGAACGCATGCGACGAAAATATCGGAATTTTAAAAAAAGGATGTAAGGCACACGAAGTCATAAAATGCAAGAAGCTATTTCGTCCTCCCCACTACTATTCTCTTTCGTGGCCGGGCAATAAGTGCCGCTTCCTCCTTGCCTTCGTTTCCGAGTTCTTTCAGAAATCTCCTAATCTGCTCCTGGCTCTGTCGAATTCGCAGTCAGCCTTATCTTTTATCTCGTTCTCATTTCCGCATCGCGCCGATTATCCGCGTCAGTTATTATTCCTACGCATCGATTTTTCATCGACCCTTTGGTCTACTTCCGTCGCTTATCTATCTACCAATCTTGCCTACTTAATTTTTTCGGCGAGAAGCTAATTGATTGACTACCAAAATTTTCTTCGTCGGCGCAGACTCCCTCTTTAACGCACGCAATTCGAATTCGCCTAATTGGGGCTGCACGAAATATTAAATACCCCATCGCAGTCAATATTTGAAAGTCACTAGGCTCTGGCGCTAGATAATTCCGCGCGAAAGAGTTTGGCGCAAGGTAACGTCGTATGCTCATTAGATACCGTCACTTTCGCTGCTCTACAGGTAGGATGTGCGCGAGTTATATGATCCAGCATCCGAGCATCTCTTCGTTAGCAGTCGATCGCTCGACTACCTTATCGCCTCAGTAGAAAGTCAACAAACCAAGAGACTAAACATCGTCCAGCTCCTTCTGTGAACTGGAAGACAAAGAAGATGAGCAAGACCATAGAAAAGACAATAGAATATCACTATTATAAATAGTACCCTCGCACCGGCGACGGGTTACTCTCTGTCGGGCATCCAAGCTATAAAAAGAATCTTAAACTACTTACATTATTAATTTCGTTGTGTGTGTTCCATTACCTGCGATTGGGCACTCTCACGACCAATGACATAACTCTCGCGCATCGGTTCGCGCTTATACGCATCTCATGAGATGTCGCGCTATCGCCATCTTTCTCGCTCTCGTGAGCCGCGCAACCGCTCCGCCTCGTGCTGCTTCCTGGCGCTCTCGTCAGCGCCCGCATCCTGACGTGAGCATGTGAGTGTGGGCTGGCTGCTTATTTCCGCAGCATAGGGGTCGCGTCGCATCTTTGCATATGGCATCGGCGCGGAGCTACAGTATGCGTGCGTTAGTGTTGGCTGCTGTGCTCTCTGCTGCCGGCTTGTCGTCCAGCACCTCGGTCTCGTCGTCGTTGTTAAAAATCGTCGCCGCAGCTCATCAGCAGTACCGTTGGTACTCAACCGCTCTCTCGTCCGCTGCTCTTGCCCCTCATCATCGTCGCCATCATTTGCTTGGCGGACTCAGCAGGTCGGCCATCCTCTTACTTCAGCTTCGCTGTCGGGCCCAGACAAGCGTCGCGTGCGAGTCACGTTTCGTCCCCGAAACTCTCCTCAAAAACAAACATGCTTCCACCTCGTTAATAAATAATAAAAAGAATAATTTCGTCGTAAGTATCGTCGTTGCGGACTTGCTGCTCTGGCAGTGTCGCGTTTCTAACCTCCAATCGCGGAGTGTACTTGGCGCCGGTCGCGAAAGGTACAGTAATTTTAATTGATTTTTTCATACCTATCATTAGGTTGAAAAATTGTTATTTTCCATTACGTTTAATAAATTATTCGAAAAGCAAGATATTAGTGTATTTATTAAAGCATGGGAAAATTTATATGTACCTATTATTACGTTATATGTACCTTTTTATTTGAAAATACATATAATATTATATTTATCTCGAAATCCGAGTAAAATTGGAAAAATACTTATATTTTTAAGCATAAAAAATAAAAATACATTTTTTTTTTAAGGAAATACATGAGTGTAAAAAAATATATGCACGTAATAAATGCATCTACCCGTAATTTTAAATTATCAATTTTTTTACTAAGATAACAAAAACGTTTAAATATAATATTAATGATATAGTTTAATAGCACTTCTTTTTTCCAACTATAACATAAGATCCGAGGGCACGACCGTAAAACTCTTTTATATTTCCCATTTGCTTTTTCTAAAATTTTGTATCATATCTTTTGAGTCAATCCTACGTGTACAAGCTATGAACATAATGTGAAAGATTTTTTAAATTGCTTTCATTTAAAAAAAGTTTTATTCAATTCCATGCACTGAACCAAGAGAAAAAGTCGTTCAAACTGTTTTTGACCCGATATCACAATTTTTCTTCGTTCTCCTCTACTTTCAAAAGAAATAATTATTATTTATATTATTATAACTAACGTTATCAAAGTTGCAAAACTAATTTTAATAATTATATTTGCGTACGCATTTTAATACTTTATGTATGTTTAGATCTCGAACATCTATAGGTGCATTAAATACAAGCGATTGAATTATTTACTTATGTAATAAATAATTTTTTAAATTATTTTACAGGTGGCAAGAATCGAACCCTTGTCGCACGAATCGGCAAAACAATAGTGTACGCGCTTTAACGTTCTTGACCATCATTACAAATTGACATCATGGGTATGGAATTTATACAAACTTTTTTGCTCCCTGAAGGGCTTATGATAGCTTGAATCGGATTAAGTATAATACTTTATTAAAAAAGCTTGAATAATTTATCATTCTTGCTACTATCATTCAAACAGTGAAAAACTAATTTGATAAACAAAGTAATGATGCTACTTTTAATCAAATTTACAAACATTTTTAATTTAAAATTACGGGTAGATGCATTTATTATTATAAACGATATGCGGCTCATATTAAATTACAATTATTACAAAATACAAGAACAAAATTAGAATAAAGCGAAAGAGAGAAATTATTGTAATGAGATAATTTACAATAATTCAATTTTAAAATTATCTGTGAAACGTCTTTAAAAATAGATTTGCGTCTTCATTTAAAAAATTAGCTGTTATTTGTCCGTGAAGATGTAAATTTTTATACTTATGCTATCGAAAATACTGTATTTTAAAAGAACAGTTACATTAGAATATTGACAATGATATAATTTAAAAACGTAGCTGCTACTCGCATGTAAAGCTAAAAATTTTCATAATGTTTTAAAAATATCAAATTTCAAACAATACATACTTATAACATTTGAACTTGAGACGTAGTATAAGCAGTTAGTATTATTTTAAACAATTACATTTCCTCAATTATGTACGATTCACTTCTAAAGCGAAGAATTTTAATACCTATGTGCAATTCTCCAAAAAAATCACCAGTTTTCGGGGTACAAAAGTGGTCGAACATTTTTTGTCGAGGCACACCTTTCGTACTTGATTTTTCTCGTTCTATGTGCGGTACAGTACACAGAAAAAATAGTGTGCAAGCACAATAAGCCTTGTATCACAAGCTTAGAGGTGACTCTCTAGCTCTTCGCGCAAAGCTCAATACATCTTACACCTGACTCTCAGTGGCCCGTTTGGCACTTCCCGTACGTCGGCTAATTACTTCCTCTCGAAACCTATGACCAATTATCCCAAAACTCACCGCTCGCCCAACCTGTCACAACTCCCCGCGTGTTCATAGCCAACATGGCCGCCGCCGTTCGACTCCCGAATATACCCGTTCGCGCGCCACGACCAAACTCGCCACCACTCAACTTCTCCACGGCTCACGGCAACTTACTCGAAAAATTACCCCGACATTACTCGCGGACCCCCACATGAACTACTTGGCGCGCTCCCCTGCTGAAAAAAATTAATTAAAATCAATAGAAAAAGTTCAATCACTTTTCAAGCTAATTCTTAATCCCGAAAATGACATTAAAAGTGCATAAAAAATAAATATTTATAAAAATCAATAAAAGGTTATTAAAGGAGCATTTATAAAAATCGATTGAAAACTATTTATATGAATCTACTTACGTATCGATTTTTATGTTCATTTAATCAATAGATTTTTATAAATTTTAATCATATTTTATAAATGAAATGTTTGAATTATTTGTAATTGTACACTGAGAGAAGATTCGCCCGCTATCCGTCCGGGACCTAGTACAGCAACGCCGCC
>UELU01078582.1:0-18744 GCA_900490025.1 Megastigmus dorsalis
AAAAAAAAAAAAAAAAAATAAATAAATAGATAGACATAATTCTGGAATTGAAAAATAGGATAAGATAATTTGTTTCTTTTTTAAAAGTATCAACATATCTGAGGGGTGATCCCGCGCGAACGAAAAAGTATAAAAAATTTAAATTCCTAAAAATTTGTATACGTACGTTTTTAGCCCTTCATTATGAAACGCCAACTGAAAAACAAAGTTGAAATAGAATACTTTATGTTGAAGGGTTTTCTCAATAATATATATATATATATATAGTAAGGCTCAAACTGTTACAATTCTGTCAAGGGTTTTCTTGTACCAGAAGAAACGTAATGGTTTTACTTTAGCATGTTCTCATTTACGTTACGCATGATTTCTTATATTGTTTTTTATTAAATAATAGATGTATTCTATGCCGACTACACTGTATGTCTCCAAGAATAAAGAGCCCATTGCACATTTGCTGGCTATCATAGCAAGGCTCAAAGGGCTACCATTCTGTCAAGGATTTTCTTGTACCAGAAGGAACATAATGGCTTTACATTTACACGTTCTCATTTACTTTACGCTTGATTTCTTATATTATTTTTTCGTAATTAATAGATGTATTCTATGCGGGCTACACTATGTGTGGCCAGGAATATAGAGCCCATTGCGCATTTACTCGCAATCATAGCAAGGCTAAAATTGTTACAATTCTAAGCAAGTTTTTCTTGTACAAAAAGAAATGGAATGGGTTTATTTTTGCATGTCCGATATTACTTTATGCATCATGTCTTATATTATTTTTTAGTAATTAGTATATGTAGTCTATACTATAGTTATAGTATAGACTATGTAGTATATGTAGTCTATACTATAGTTATAGTTTAGTATGTAGTATTTGTAGTCTATACTACTATACTACAGTATTAGTATATGTAGTCTATACTATAGTTTTACTTTTGCATGTTCGCATTTACTTTACGCATGATTTCTTATATTATTTTTCAGTAATTAATAGATGTATTCTATGCGGGCTGCACTATGTGTGTTCAGGAATAAAGAGCCCATTGCGCATTTACTGGCAATCATAGCAAGGCTAAAATTGTTACAATTCTATGCAAGGTTTTCTTGTACAAAAAGAATTATTTCTTAGAAATTAGTAGATATAATAATATATACCGACAACACTATGTGTGCCGGATAAATAGTTTTTTGCGAGTTTTTCTTGTACAAAAAATAAATAAAATAATTTTATATTATTGAATGCTTGTAGCTATTAGTTGCACAATTTTTTGTATTATTTTAGAATCTTTATTATACATATTCCCTATTAGACGCCTGAATTGCCTATACCGCATTTTCGGCATTTTCGGGCAGGGAAGGTATTCCTAGTGCCATCTCCTGGCAAAAGAAAGCGGAGATACCGCAGCCTCGCGAGTGGTTTCCACCTCTAGACTTGTAAGTCTATGACGGTGCAACGCGCGGGCCGACGCATCGTTCGTTTTTCTCGCTACTGCTTCCAATAATTTTGAAAAATTAGGTCGCCTGTGCTTGTGCGAGGATGCGGTAACGCTTCCTTATTAAAATGCCGAGGGTTCTCTTCTTGATTCACGCGTAAGTACCTATATTTTTTATAATAAATATTTTTTCATGGCCCACGTGCTTATAACCCCACCGGATGCAAGGATTTTGAATCACTCTCTCGGTTGAAACTTAGAAAAGTTTAAAATCTGGACTCAGAAAATATATGCGAATTTGTATAGTTATTGAAAGTTATTTAAATTATATATCGATACGTATATATATAATTTATGTGGTTCTGGTTACCGTCTCAATTGAATAACTTTAGTATTTAATTGTTTACCGTGAGGTTGGGTTAGAATTTATGAGTCGGAGTCTTTTATGGTTTAAACGTTATTCGTTTATTAAATACTACCCAAGAGAGATCGCGTATACTTGACGTGTCTGTCTACTAGAGGGACTCTGACTGGGATCGACTCAATCGGCTCGATCTGTCTCTAATTGAAGGTCAAAAATGGACTGACTAATATGTCTCTCTGGATCAGGCAGGATACCTCGGTTCCTGCCGAAAACCCATAGAGGTGGTGAAGATAAGTGTGTCAGGAATCCGTCGAGTAATGGCAGATCAGCGCGTCAAGCAATCAGTTGCGCTTAGTAGCTGAGCTGAACGCCTGACGCGCGAAAAATATGGTACGTGGGTGTGTGTGGCGACCTTTGAAGAATGCGAATATTTAAGTCATTAAAAACATTGATTACCTATTAAAATTAATTGTTGGGCTGTGGCGCTTCGTGCCCACGCACCACCTCGGAGTACTTGCTCCGTGGGATAGATAGATAGATAGATAGATTGTAACAAAACAAAAATTACAATGCTGTATAATCTTAACATAATGCTAATAAAAAACTTGGAGGTACAATATTGCACTAAATATTGCACTAAATAATTGGATAACACAGTCAATTACAAATTAAATAATACTGATACAGTAAGTCAAAATACGTAAGTGATATCCCAGTTACAGCTTATAAATACAAAATAAAATTCGCAAAATTCAGTCTAATATCCATCAGTCAAAAGGTAAAAATAAAAATAAAAAAATAAAAATAAAAGATAGAAGAGGACATTGCAAAGCCATTCATACCCACATAAATGACCATTCACTCATACATTCATGCCAATAAATACACGCATACGGTTAAAAATGAAGTATATGGGACGCCACAGAATAAATTAACATTCAGCAACGCCCCTCGGCATAAAGCCCCTCCGCTTGCCCATTTCGGTGCGCATTAAGGGAAGCGCGAGTTCTTTAGTCTCCCCCCTAACAGGACCCCTGGGCACATATCTGGAGAAGAGACACTGCAGATAGTCTGTTGAATTCATAAGCACGATTTTGTACATCAGTACAGCCATGAAATAATGCCTCCTTGTATCAGTGCGTAGCCAGCCCAGGGCAGTTCTGTTAGGAGAGACATGATCATCCCTCCTTAAGCCCATCATGTATCTAACACAGGAGTTCTGCAGAACTTGAATTCTGTTTCTCAGCTCCTGCGAGGCATCCAGCAAAATAACAGAGCAGTAGTCTACATGAAGGAACAGCAACGCCTCAGCAAGCCTTTTGCGCAGAGTCTCGGTGGTGTACTGACGGAAAAATCGAAGACTATACAAGATTCTATTAAATTTTTTAGCTATCGAGTCGACGTGTCCGCCATCCAGGTCAATGCTGGGACACGCAACATCATAAAAGTTCGAAACAAATCAATTATTGCCAAACAAAATGGCTTTAGTTTTTCCAACATTGAGCCTGAGAGATGCGACATGCGCCCACGTCACCACGGCCATCGTAGCCCGCTGAAGCGTCTCTATCCCCCCATGCAAACACTCTCGTGAAACCTGAGTATAAATTTGTAAGTCATCCGCGTAGAGAATATGCTGGACGCCCACAGGATGGAGGACGTCACGTATATCGTTAATGTAGAGGCAAAAAAACAAGGGCCCCAGCACTGAGCCCTGTGGAACGCCCAGATTGGTGGTGAGCCAGCCTGACTCACCAGAAACGTTAGTAACCACAGCGACACCTAGCTCGCCACGCTGATCACCGCGCCCGCCGTCTCCACGTGATCTCTCCGCCCTCACACCGTCCGCCAGTGTAGAACTGGAGCCGGAGCCACTGTCAGATATAAAATTTTTATTACTAAAACATTGGCATTTATTACTACTATTAAGCATTTTATTAAAATTATTATTAAAATTAGTATTATCTCCCAGCAGCAATGCATGAGACACTTGCAATCCCTCCAGCAGATCTGTTTGCTTATCCAATTTACCCCCCATATTTAGCAAGCCATCATTGATATTATTTATCACTCGATCTGTCGCTGGTAACAGATCGAGCGAATTTCTAATATTATCAAGCTTTTCCATAACAGGGGCGCTTAAACAAGACAACGCTGCATCGAGACTAGCATTAGTATTATTATAATTGGCCTCGGCTTCACCTCTCACTTTAAGATCGTCGGCCATCGTGGAACATTTTTCAAAAAGTTTTTGAAGGTCTTTTTTTAAAATCATATTTTCATGCAAAAACAAAAACCGATCAGTGTGCAAGCCCTCCAGATGGGCAGATTGTTTAACAATGATGCTTTCGAGTGAAGCAACCTTAGAACTGAGCTCATTAATCAACTCGTCTTTTGCTGGAATAACGGTTGAAGAAGCTATCAAAGAGTTTGTTCACTACGCGAGACTCAAAATCGGCTAAAGTTCTGCCGAATAATTCAAATTGTGAGACAATTAGGTCCGCGAAAGCCGACGAAGTCGTAATATTATTAGACGCGGCGCTCAACGACGTGTCATTCAGCGCAAGACAAGATCTCAGTGTACTGGTCCGTTGATGCTGCGGCTCTTGATGAGAGGACGCCTGCGTGACTGCAACCCTCTGCACTTGTAGTGTCAGCGCCTGCTCGCCGACAATCCGCCCGAAACCGTCTATCGAGTCCTCTTGTACTCGACTCGCGAGTTCGTTGACCGCGCGCGCCGACTGCTCGGGTTTTATAGCGGTCAAATTCGCAAGGCTTACATTCGCAGTGTTTATATTAGTCTGTGTCTCTCTCTCCCGTTTCGAATCAATTTGACTAGATAAATTAAATTTAGAGTTTTCGCTCTTGTTGCCGAGACAATTATGGCATACAAATATTTTCTTTTTTGACTGCTTAGAAATCTTGTTGAACATGCAGGATGCATATCCAATATTGTTACATTTTGCACAATTTAACAGTGCCTTAGCCGAGCGAGGAGTTATTTTGCAGAGAGAGCACACCGGCAAATTGAATTGACTCATACTGCTGCCATCTGATGGCCAAAATTTATTTCATCGACCGTGACGGTAGCTGTCAATTGCAAGGCCCGAG
This sequence comes from Megastigmus dorsalis, assembly GCA_900490025.1. Taxonomy (NCBI): domain Eukaryota; kingdom Metazoa; phylum Arthropoda; class Insecta; order Hymenoptera; family Megastigmidae; genus Megastigmus; species Megastigmus dorsalis. Next base: position 4,906 of record UELU01078582.1, read on the forward strand.
CAGACGACCGCGCAAGAATAACACGACAGGTGTGCCTTCTAATTGCTCGCTGTCACCACTGATTTTGATGCCGCCATCCGATGGAGCATGCGCGGCGTGACACGGCGTTGATAAACCGCCAACCTCGTCAAGTGCTCGTCGTCAAAGAAAATTCACTGCATCCTACAAACCATCGCGATTCGGTCCTCCAAACTGCGGCTAGCGATGGCTTGCAATTAGGCGCGTGCAAGTAGCTGCAACAAAAACGCCCGAAGGCAGGTTTGCAGCAGTAAACAGTTCAAAAGGCGGGAGTCGAAGCTCATGCGTGCTGCTGCGATACTTACAAAGAGAGAGTGGGCGCCAGCAGGGGAGCGCAGTGGAGAAGAAGAAGCGTCTCTCGTGGTCTGACGCCACCACCATCTCTCTCTCTCTCTCTCCGATCATCTTGCCGTAAAGAAGGACGTCCCGCACCTCGTGCTACTTTACATATCGCTTTATTTATAATTAATAAAAAGTACTTTTCTCACAAAGTGTTGTGCTCTTTTCTGTCGTCAACTTCAAGTATTGTCCAACATTAATTTATTTCAATTCAGTTCGAATGTCTTTTTATTAGATTAAAATTTATTACTTCTTCCCAACGTATGATAGATAGGAATTTATTAAAATATATTAAAAGTTTTTCTATTCCGTGTATTAAAATTCATTGAAAGCTATGAAATTTGATATACAATGAAAAGAATATTAAATTTAATTAAAAATCATTGAAAATTAATGTCATAAAAAATTATTGATCATTATGCTTATTAAAATTAATTAATCACAATTCAATTTTAATGTCCATAAGTTACATTAAGATTTATTCAAATTACTATTTAATAAAAACTATTAAAATTTATTCATGTTGAATGTAATTTTAACCAATTAAAATTAATTCAGATAAAAATGATTAAATATGATTGGATTTTATTGAATTGAATTGTGAAAAATACATTTAAAAATATTAAATTCTATTGCTTATGAAAATACTATTAAAATCGATTGAAGTCAATAACGATCTTACTGATTGGAAACAATTTGTTTTAATTGAATATAGGTTTATCATTAAAATTAATTAAAAATGATTGAAAATCGGACAATTCAATTGTATAAGTTTATTGAAGGTATTGAAATTAATTAAATTTTATTCGACTTTAATAAATTTTAATAAATTTGAATTGACAATTTTCGGCAGGGTTAACTTCTTTATTTCGAAATTCTTCATCGCTTGTTCTAGCAGCTGCTTTGGAAGCCTTATTTGATTTGAATAATGTTGTTACGTAGAAAAAATTTTCATTATATTCTTGGAATATGTTTTAATAAAACTGCGAATAACCAAACCTGTTTTTCTAACCTTCATTATTTTTTACGTTCTCGACTGGCGACGACTACGTTGAGTGAGCGAGTGCTACACAGTTCCCATTACGCATTTGTATATCTATATATAGCGTCTGAATTCTGATCCTCTTCTCTCTCACGGATCCGCCTACCATCAATATAGTGTAACCAACTTAATCCTCATGTTTCGTGGATATTTCTCCTCTCGAGACGTTGAGAATTTCCACGCTACGGCAGAAGCACCGACGAACGGGAAGGAGAGCGCGCCTAACCTTCCCTGCTCTACTCGTTTAGCTGAAAACATAGACATTCACTGCGTTGTCCAAGTCTTCGGACGGGCAAGCGGCTAAGCGCTATAAGTATACCTATAGGTATTGCATGTGTTCGTCCGCTGTCTTCGCATACGGGACATGTAACGCGGGCTTGTATTGGTCGCGTACCCTGTACGAGTATGAATATTGTACCCGAGGCGACTCAGCATATCGATTCCTTATTCGCAAATACAAAGTGGAGTGCAAATATCTATTCCTATAAGGATTTGATCTTTACTTTTTTAATAATTAAAATCTAGATTTGGATATAAAAATTAAAATAATATTAAATTAAAATAAATTCACTAAATCCATCTCATTCATTAGAAAACTACTTTATTTTATTCAGAAATCCATGGGCTTGAAACGATTTATGTTTAAAAAAAGGCAACTGCTTATTATTACAATCATTAAACAGTCTCCAAATTTAAATAATCCAAGATCAATAAATTTTAACATGCTGTTAATCGGCCACAGGCTTGAATTTCGGTACCTCAAGTGCTCTTAAAATAAACCTAGAAGTGTTTAATCTATGATACTTTTCACACAGATTCTATGATGCATTCAGAATAAGTTTTTAAAATTACAGATTGTGGGCACTGTAACCTCAACTCAGTAACCAGCGAGAGCGCCACTGGTGCACGAAGACAAATACAAGCAGACACCGAGTTTATGTGTAATGTAATGCTCGAGCAGCAGACCTACTCCGAAACTCAAAGCCACTGGCAGCTTCTCTGTCAGTGAATAAATCCAGATTATTCAACACAAGTATATTTATTTAACCTCGTCCTCTCTCATTCCTTTTCCGTGGGACCGCACACCACACATTGGTGACCCCGACTAACGACTTTTTCTAAGTCGCAAGAACACCGGGCCGTGCTTTTAATAGTGCATCGCGGCCAAAAACATCAACGGCAGCAACACAGGCATCAACAGGCGAATCCAGCTCAACGGTCGAGGGACGCTTCAACCGTCATTTCATCAAGCTGTTGTAGCGTGTGGCCATACGCTACAAAAAAAACCTGTCACCGCCAAAGTAGCCGCCGCCGCAGTATGAGCCTGCAACGTCTGACAGGAGAGAGAGAGAGAGAGAAAGCGCAGAGCAGCCGCTTTTTTGAGTCCACGGAGCCTTGCACTTGGAGCGCGCTCACAAATCGCTCGCCGCGCAGACACCTGGGCGCAAATTCCAAAGGCGCCGACACCGCTACAGTAGCGTAACGTCCAAGGTATTAAAATCGCATATAGTGCAATTTTTCTTCGCGATTTTCTCCGAGATAATCGCGAATCGGTGACGGCGCGAGAAAATCAACTTAATTTCTCGCGTTTTTCGTTCGTCTTGGCAATTTGTCAACTAGCCAGAATTCAGATTTTTTTCGTGATGTAATAAATTCACATTTCAACAGTGCGCATAGTGGCCGCTTCTCTCATAGAGAAACCAGGCTTTTGGTAACGGAAAATTCAAATTTTCCATTTGCCACGGTAAGGAAGAAAATTTTTTCCCTTAATCACGCCAACGGCCGCGCACCGCCTTAATCTATATTGACGAACAATCACCGCGGCAAGTAAATTTTGTTCTGCCATTTTGAAGAAATCTTATATCGGCTTTAAATTTCGCATACTAACGAGCGACCAGCTCAAAATTTGATACAACGGATTTTAACGACCACAGTAATTTCTTCGCCGTATCATTTTCACCTCTGGACGACGACGAGCAACATATTAATTTTTAATAAAACGCCGCGAGTCCGAGGAGTCGACCTCCTGGCACATTGGATTTTTTCCTTCTAATTTAAAAAAAAAATATTTTTTTTTAAAATGTTTTCAGCGGGCTCTTTTGCTCATTGGTTATTGTAAGTGTCGTACTCGTCGATTCACTGTAATCTCTTACGGTACACACGACCGAGGGCTGGTGGGCCAAGACACCCGCTGACCTAATAAGCTTGTTTTTCTTATTAAATAATTTTTTTATGATAATTAATTAAATAAAGTCCCAGGAGCACCGATTTTAGATCGAAAAATCTTTTCTTTAACGTCAGTTTTAATTTTTACACATAGAAATTCACTCGTGGGTGAAAAGAGTTTCAAACACTCTAGTGGTCGATTCACAGTAATCTCTTACTCTGGGTGCGAGAGATCTATTCCATCACGCGTGAGAAAATCGTGATAATTTTTTTTTCATAAAATCTCATCTTCGTGCTGGGGAAATTTCTGTTGTTCTGCTCGTCGATTCACTGTAATCTCTTACGGCAGACACGGGGATCTACCTAACGCACGGGATTTGCGATTCGAAAATTTTTAAAGTCAATGCCGCATAATTTTAAGTAATATTAAGGCAACTTTCCCTCCAGCGATTGCTCTAGCTCGTTGGGTGACTCTTCCCTTCGGCGACCGCTCCTTCGCGTGGCATGTTCCGCACACCCTCTAAAATGGGCTCTACCCTGGGAAAGGACGTGGATTCCAACTTATTAGATATCCCTATCTCCCAATTGACGGGAGACTCGGGTGAGGCGAGTGCTACGGGGCAACCGCCATCCGCGAATTCCACAGTAGATTTAGATAAAGAAATTACCGATTGCGATCAGTCAATGACAGATAAAATGAGAGGCGCGTTTAAAAAGACAGCAGACAGTCTAGATCAAAATAGGCTACTTTTACCAAAATCTTCACGGAGCAATAATGCATCTGTATCACTAGCAGTCTATCATAAAATGGAAAAAACCTTTTCCGACAAAATTAAAAATATGCAAAAATCACATGAAGAGCTCTATGTGTAGAAATTGAGAAATTAAAACTTTTGCCACATAACGCAAACCATAATTTTAATATAAGTAATTCCAGTATACAAAATGTCGCTACACCGACACAAAATTCAAACCTTTTCACAACAAATAACGAATCACTAATTGTAAGTAATCCTTCAATAATAAACAGGTCGGTAAATACACATTTCCAAACAATAGACTCGCAGTACTTTCAAAAAGCAAATTCAAATTCAAATCAGTCAACAAGTAATCACAATAACCCTTATACCCATAATAAAGTAACAAGTAGTCATAGGCAAACAAACCTTGACCTTCCGTTACCTAATCAAAATAATACAGCAGACACACCTGGCAACAACAATCAACCCATGGCTCGCTCCAACGTCAATTTTAAGCAAATACACATGCCTTTCTGGCAACATGACCCAGAGACATGGTTCGATATTACGAATGTCAGTTCCAAATTCAAAATATCACTGATAATAATATAAATTTTATTAATATAATACCAAATTTAAATCAGAATATAATAACAGAAATAGTGGATAATATCAAGCAACTCAGGCCTAATAATCGGTACGACGCACTCAAAAACATATTGATCAAGAAATACACGCAATCGGATGATTCGAAACTTCAAAAATTATTTCGACGCTGCCCAATGGGCACACGAAAGCCATCGGCTTACTTTGAAGAGTTAATTGATTTGGCGGGAAAGCATATGCCGCTTGCATCAATTTTGACAGCTTGTAAAGTGAACCTGCCACCAAATATTCGCACTTTTCTAGTCTACGAACTCACACTGGAAAACGAGAGCGCTTCTATCGCGTACGCAGATCAAATATACGCCAATCTATATGACGCGAGTGCACCGATCTGTGAAATAAAGTCAACAGAGGCGCAATTGCTCACAGAAGCAATCGCGAGGATGGACGCTCTGTATAACAAAGAAACATAAAACCGTGTGATTGGGTCGACCAAATCAAACATAACAATAAAAAAGCGCGAAATAAAAGCTCTCACAATAATTCACGCGACGGAAACCTTAAATCAAAAGGAGCGTTAAACTAGAAACTCGGCGCATTATGGAGACAAATGTGGCCGGGGCTGAATCTGCACGTCTCCACATAAAAGATTTAAATACTAATGAAATTTTTCTAATAGATTCGGCCGCGAAAATCTCCGTTGTTCCGAAACCCAAGGACTTTAATGAGAGGAAAATTAATATTACATTATATGCTGCCAATGACAATATTACTCCATACTTGGAGGCAACGCGTTGAAACATTTCCAACTTTTACCCGATTTACATAATAAAAGATTAATTAATGCAAAAACAAATGAAATTGCACCAGGTATTAAACAGGCAGCCCTTGACTTGAAAATCACCCTCATTAATCCTAAGCATAAATACGCGCACATTTTAACGAAGTTTCCGACGGTGACTGGCATCGGTAATCCTAAAACTCTTTAAAAAAGAGGTGTATATTACCACATTAAAACCTCGGGCCCACCTTGCACCCAGAGGTCGCGACGACTACCCCCTGAAAAACTAAAAATTGCTAGGCGTGAGTTCGAAAAATGGTGCAAATCAGGTATCTGTAGGCCATCCAAAAGCCGATGGACTACACCCATACATATGGCATTAAAAAGAATGGGGAGTGGAGGATTTGCGGAGACTGTCGTAAGCTAAACGAGGTAACGGTACCGGATAGATACCCTATTCCCAACCTGCATGACTTCTCCAGCAACTTGCATGGCAAAAATACTTTCTCCGACCTCGACTTGGAGAGTGCCGTTTTACAGATCCCTATCTTTTCGGAAGATATTCCCAAGACTGCAGTTATTACGCCATCCGGTCTCTACGAATTTCTCGTGATGACCTTCGGATTTAGAAACGCATCGCAAACCTTTCAAATATAGGTCAACATGACATTAGGGGACCTAGATTTCGTTTTCGCATATATCGATGATATACTGTGGCATCCGCCTCACTCGAGGAACACGAAAAGCATCTAAACACGGTGCTCGAAAGATTGCAGGCTTTCCACCTACATCTAAATTTAAAAAAATGCATCTTCAGCGCGAATGAATTAATTTTTTTGGGCCACACCGTTAACAAGGACGGTCTTAAGCCAGACCCGAAATTGGTGGAAGCCATCCAAACCTTCCCCAAACCTAACACGACGGATGAACTGCGTAGATTTTTAGGCTTGGTAAATTTTAACAGAAAATCTATACCCCAAGCAGCCGAAATACAGCGGCATCTGCCCGCGTTAATTAAGGATAACAAGAAAAAAGACAAAATTCCGTTAACTTGGAAGCGAGCGCGGACGAAGCCTTCGAAAAAACCAAACGTCACATAATAAATATCGCCAATTTAGCTCACCCGCGTGAGAACGCTGAATTGCGCGTAACAACGGATGCTTCCAATTTCACCATAGGAGCCTCATTGGAGCAATATATCAGTGGCAAATTGCAGCCGCTGGCATTTTTCTCCAAGTAATTCACAGCTCCGCAAACGCATTATTCGACGTACGATCGCGAAGTAACGGCTATTTGTGAGGCATTGAAACATTTCAATCATTATTTTGAGGGCCGCAGCTTTAAAATTTTCACGGATCACAAACCCTTAGTTCACGTGCTTTCACAGAATCCGGACAACTGCCCACCAATTCGCGCACGCAGACTATCTTATATCGCTCAATTCGATACTGCAATCTGCTATCTGCGGGGTGAAGACAATATCACGGCGGATTCATTGTCGCGTATCGATCCATCCATCGCGCCAAATCTTTTTAATTGGCGAGATGAATCACCGACCGGCGAACCCTTCGTAAGGAAAACCTTTGCAGCCATAGATACCTGTCAGTTTCCGGCCTTTTTCACTCTAGAGGATATATCGCGCGAGCAGTTGATCGATCAGGAATTGAAAGAAATCCTTGCAGATCCGGGTCACCCTTTGAGACTAACTAACCTCCACTGGGGACCCAAACGCGTTGCAATCTACTGCAATTTTTTCGCACAGATGTTCAGACCGTTCATGCCCAAATCTTTAAGACGCAAAATATTTAATTTGTTCCATATTAATAACGCTCACCCTTCCGCACGCGTAACGGACAGGTTAATTAGGCAACACTACGTATGGCCAAAAATGGATCTATCTATTAAAACGCTCTGCCAGAGCTGCATGGAATGCCAGCGCTCTAAAATATCGCGAGAAAATAAATTTTTACCTTCGCACTTCATAATGCCGGATGCACGCTTTTCACACGCACATATCGACATAGTCGGTCCGCTGCCTCCGAACGAAGGCTATAAATATTTATTGACAATGATAGACCGATTTTCTCGCTGGTCAGAGGCAGTGCCGCTTTATGACATAACAGCACCCACTCTGGCGCGCTCGTTTTTCGATACTTGGTTGGCACGTTTTGGTGCACCGGTAACCTTGACCACCGATCAGGGACGACAGCTTGAATCTCAATTGTTCAACTCCTTGCTCGAATTAATCGATAGAAAAAGCACGAGGACTACTGCCTACCATCCTGAATCGAATGCCATGATCGAGAGGTGGCACAGGCAACAGAAAACCGCGATAATGTGTCTTACAAACAGCCCCGACTGGACGAGAGCCCTCGCAATAGTTTTATTAGGATTACGCATTAGAGTGCGATTAGATACAGACGCTTGTCCAGCGGAGCTCTTGTACGGCACAAAATTAACTATACCGGGCGATTTACTCGAATTTCGGGACTTAGCCACCGACGGTAACCTATTCTTATCGGAATTTAAAGGTTACATGTCGCGGATGAAACCTGTGCCAGTTACACACAAAAACTCGATAAAACCTTTCGTCTTTATAGATTTAAATCATTGTACACATGTCTTCGAGAGGATTAAAGCAGTCAAACCACCGCTAACTCAACCCTATACAGGTCCTCATAAAATAGTATCGCGACACCCAGACGGACGCACCTACACTATAGAAAAAAAACGGCAAAGAGATACCCGTTAATGCACAACGCCTCAAACCGGCTTACTATTTAGCAGAAGAACTAAATCAGTTAAATTCTGAAACGAGCCATCCTATCACGGATATTAGCCATAATGCAGGTGGAAGCTCACTGCAGAATTTTCTATCGCCTAACAACATCTTACTCTCAAAAACGACTGCTCGGCAGCTGGTCGATCGCGCTGAGAACTCAGAAACCTTCTCCCAGGCCGATAACACAGCACCGCATACATCGGCGCTCCCCCATGTCCTTACCCAGGATTCAAATAAAATATCTAGACCGAACAGCATTGTTGTGCAAGCTTATGTGCATCGGAACGGCGACACGGACGAGTCGTCAATAAGGGTGGACGATCATGACTTTGATGCAATCCTTCCGGAAAGCGTCATATATGACCAATTAAACAATGACACGGACAAAAATCCGAACATAACACAGTCAAACGCGACTACACATAAAGTGCATAACACACAAGGCGCTCCAGCCACTTGCGTACCTAACAGGGTCAGCATAGTTCCCTCCGTTCTCGACGATAATCAAACAAATAAAAAAGGAAAGAAATTAATTCCTTAAATTTTAAAAAAGAGAAAACTAGACACTCTTGAGACGGATCGATTAAAAAGTGCTCTAGCTAAAAGCACAAAAGGAACTAAAAACGTTAGATTCAATACTAACATTGAGATTAGGCATGTACCACTATCCTCGCACTCACACTTCAAAAAAACCCTGTTACTGCGTAAAATCGAGTCACAGAGCAGCTGGAGGAAAGGAGTTACTCTTGCAAGTGGTCAAATAATGTATTAATCAAGCGAATTTCGTGCTTATCTGCCTTTCAGCTTCCTCACGGGCTCTGGCCCGGCTTGCTCGAAGCAATGTCTTCTCTTAGCAGCCGGACCAGAGTCGGGGATATTTTAAGGACACACATGCTCACCATGAGCGTCTCCTGACCGCCAACCGCGCAACAGCGAAGTACTGTGGAGCGTCTCCGCCTACGAACATGCACTAAACACCAGATAGCGTTGCAGTTGTTTTCCGTACTCTTTCACATAAACTAACATACACCATACCTTTGGACCTCTCTTCATTCAATTTCACTTCTTTTTTTTCTCCTTTTTTACATTCATGTTGTACATTCACTGCTCTTCCAGCACACATAGTCTCTTTTCCTTTTTTTAAAAAAAAAAGAGGGAGAGTGCAATTCACAAGAACCTTTTGCAATGTCCCATTGTGTGGTGTAAACATAATTTTAACTGTAACAAGCATCAATTCTTACACACTTACATACACTAGACTGCTTGTTTACCTTCAATCAAACCAAACTTAATTTTTTGAGCCACAGCAAAATCATCAAAAATTGTAAATCTCATAAAACAACTGCACGCTTAGTTCCAAAATGTACAAACCACTTTTTTGTAAAAAGACAATTGTAAGTTGCAAGCAATTTTGTAAATATATAATTCTGGATCTACCAGTTAACACATTTCAACGACACTGCTACATATAACCTCAACGAAATACATCGCTCACACTAGTCAACGCATCACTCAATGCAATCCACGATGATGTTTACATGTAATGTTAAATGTACAAAATAAGAGTTCATGCATAACCTAAATGCAAACGCCGATCATGTTTACATGTAATGTTAAACGTACGAAATAAGCGTTCATGCATCACCTCTATGCAATCATCAATCACTTTTACATGTATACACAGATAAGTGTTCATTCAAGATTAATGCATAATTTTAATGCAATTTCCGACTATCTTACATATTATGTATAATTCAACGCACAAATAAGTGCTCATTCATGACAGATGCATCACCTAAATGCAATCGTCGATCATCTTCACATGTAAAACTAATGCATAAATTAAGAATTCATCTATAATAATGCATCACCTAAATGCAATCGTCGATCATCTTCACATGAAAATCAATGTATAATTAAGCATTCATCGATAATGATATTAAGCGCAAAAGGCTTTTTTTTACTATGTATTCAGCGTCTTTAATAAAAAAACATAGAGAAAGGAGTGATATGGGCACTGTAACCTCAACTCAGTAACTCACCAGCGAGAGCGCCACTGGCGCACGAAGGACAAATACATATATATACATACAGTCAGCGATGCCAAATACAAGCAGACACCGAGGTTATGTGTAAGCTAATGTAATGCTCGAGCAGCAGACCTACTCCGAGACTCAAAGCCACTGGCAGAGAAGCTGCCAGTGAATAAATCCAGATTACTCAACACAAGTATGTTTATTTAATCTCCTCCTCTCTCATTCCTTTTCCGTGGGACCGCACACCCCACTAGACTATAAACCATCTCCAAATTTAAATTCAAAATTCATACATTTTTCAATTTAATCGGCCACTGGCTTGAATTTCGATGCCACAATGCTCGTAACAGAAATCTAGTAATATTTAGTCTATGAAACTTTTTACAGATACTCTATGATGCAGTAATAAAAAGTTTTTAAAATTACGGACTATAAACCGTCTCCAAATTTAAATAATTCAAAATTCATAAGTTTTTCAATTTAATCGGCCACAGGGTTGAATTTCGATACTTCAAGTGCTCTTAAAATAAATCTAGCAGTGTATAGTCTATGAAACTTTTCACACAGATTCTATGATGCATTAAGAATAAGTTTTTAAAATTACAGACTATAAACCGTCTCCAAATTTAAATAAACAAAGACTAATGCATTTTATCAATTTAATCGGCCGCAGGCTTGAATTTCAATACCTCAAGTGCTCGTAAAATAAATCTAGCAGTATTTAGTCTATGAAACTTTTTACACATACTCTATGATGCATTAATAATAAGCTTTAACCATGACAATCATTGAATAGCCTCCAAATTTAAATAATTTAAGACAACGAACCGGATGTAGCAAGAGAGAGATAGGCGCGAAACGACATGCGCGGACGTAACCCTCGCCAAGTAAGACGCGTGACCGTATCTGAATCGGGATTTTCCGCCATTCTGTTGCGTGACATTGTTCCACCATAATTTTCCGTAAATTTGTGTCGGGAAATTAAAACGTAAAATTTGGTGGCTTCTTGCTTTATTTTGCCCATACGTTCCTATCTGTCGATTCTGCGATTTTCCGTGTTATAAATAAAACACTAGATGGTTAACTTACTCTTTTATTTGTAGAGGTTGCAGATGAACAATAACGTGTTACAAAATTTCTATTGACTTATTAAACTTTTATTCACACTTGCAAACTATTTCTTTTAACACTTGTAAGCGATTTTATTCCAATACTTGTTGAGTGTTACGTAGGTTATTTTCCAATGGTCGCTGAGCTACTGTGTGATGTTGAGAAGTTCGAATTTGACTATTTCGAGTTCTGGAGTGGACTCCGGAATCTCTACTGACTACACGGAGCGTAATGCGCGTACTTTTAAGGACAATGACCCGACTAGGTTTCTGTACGCATATATGGGTCAAGGTCGGTGTGGAAGAATGTCCTTGGCGATTCGTTGTAATTCGGTAAGGGCAGGTATTTTTCTTCCTTGTTCAGATTAGTCGATGGTTCCAGAGTCCGTGTTTGGTTGTAAGTTATACCTGGATTTTTTTTTGGAGAACCCTCTGAAGAGTGGTGGAGCAGTGCGAGACTTCTTAGTTATTCCGAAAGATTGCACCATAGTGTAGTTTTTACATAATTTCCTGTTTATAATTATTTACGGACATGCAACTTAATTTTAACATTTTATTTTTAGATTAGAGTAAAATAAAGGGTGATTATTCGTATATAAAGGGTGATTATAGTATAAGGAATATAATGTAATTTATAAAATATAGTATAAACAATTGTTTCACGTTATAATGAATCTTAATTTGTACATAGTGACATATTTTATCTATGATACGGTAGATGCAATGGAATAGTTATAATATTTTAGAATAATGTAGTACAATTATTGTTAACTACTTTTAGTTATGTATTGGGCTTATCTTAAGGTGTGATTTTTGAACAGAGCATACATATTTTATTTGAAGAAAAATTAATGAAAAGGGGAAATTAGTTTTTGATTGTAATATCTATGCTCTATTCTTTTTCTTATGTTTGGTCGTGGTGAAAAATTTCGAGGCAGTATCTCAAATAGTTTTGAACTGAGAGCCTTGAAAGTGGCAGCTGCTCGAAAGTCAGAAACGCGCCGAGCCAAAGGCTCGGAAGATCGCTATTGTACGGGCTCAGGCGGTAATGTAAATCTCACCATAGTCTATTTCGGTGCTCGTCTGAGTATATAAGTGTATACATATACACAATTTCGACTATTATACGTGTACAAACGTGTTTAGAGCTGCTAGAGGCAGTTATATTCGAATGTCTTGTTTAGTTTCGCAGTAACCGTTCGACAGTAGACATCGCGCAGAGTATCTCAGTAAATATGAGCGAACAATCTCCGTACGAAAACAAAAAGGGCAGTCATAATAACCCTGTGCGTAGATCTGCTCAGAAGAAACGGAAATTTACGGGAAATCGTTACACATACGAGCAGTCCACCGCGAGTACCAGTACGTTTGCCGAAAACTTAATAAGTTCGCAGGATGAGGAAATCATTGTAGATAAAACACATGGCTACTGCATTTTTCAGTTTGTATCTGTTTTTACAGCAATTAGCAATTTAGTGATATGTAAAACATGTAAAAAAGAAATTAAATTTAATGAAGCGAGTCAACGGGGCCTTGGAGTTAAGATTGCTGTAATTTGTGAATGTGGTGTTTCGTACATAAATTCTTCGTCTATGATTGGAAACTGGTACGAAATAAATCGGCGTATACTCTTTGTGATGCGACTCCTGGGTGTCGGCATAAGCGGTCTACAACTTTTTTGCGGCTTGATGGACATTGTCAAAAGTTTTAATAATGCAACTTATAGTGGATGCTTCGACAATGTGTGGAAAGCAGCAGAATTAATTTATGAACGGAGTGTGAAAAGAGCAGTAAACGAAGAGAAAATTTCTACAGAAGCAAAAGAAAATTCTAATATAAACTTGACAGTTTCTGGAGACGGTTCTTGGAAAAAACGTGGTCATACTTCTCGTTTTGGTGTTACAACTCTTGCAGGAAAGTATTGTAAAAAAATTATAGATTCAGTTGTAAAATCCACTTATTGTCAAAGTTGTGAAGTATGGAAAAATAAAAAAGATAGTGATTCTGAAGGGTACGAAGAGTGGCTCTCCCTGCATGAAGATGAATGCGATATAAATCATGTAGGAGCGGCTTCGAAAATGGAAGTGGACAGTGTAAAAGAAATGTTTGAACGCTCGATCAATAAATACGGTGTTAAATATACGCGCTATATTGGTGATGGTGATAGTGCTACTTATAAAGGACTACTAACACTAGATAAAGCAGTCAAAGAGGCATTAA
>UELU01078590.1:0-10209 GCA_900490025.1 Megastigmus dorsalis
ATATATATATATATATATATATATTTGATAATATTTTAACAACACTAGCCGGACACAGCTTGATTCTGTCAGACGGCAAAACTGCTTCCAATTTCATTCCTAATTTAAAATCACGCTGTTGATGATCAACACAATTATTAAATAAATTTTCCGGTACATTGAGATCCTTAGGACAGTTTTTCTGTAAGTTCTTTCCACTCTTCATAAGAGTGTGTATCTACTATAAAACTAGGTTATAGAAGAACCACTTTGGTCTGCTTGACTGTTTTTGATGCAAAACCATATATATATACATATACATATAAGATATCTCCACGAAATACTATATCTATATATATTTGTATATCTTGCACGTTCAGTACGTATGATGTAGTGCAAAATAAGAGCCGGATGTGCGTCATATCAGACCGAAAATAGTAGGACGCTGAAGAAGGAAAGAGTAAATTCGCTAATGAAAAAAAGTCAGCAAAATTTCAATCCAACTGTACTAGTCAATGCATAGATCATTCTTCGTGAAACTTTTTTTAAAAAATTGAAAAAGTTAATACTTTTATTTTGAGTAGGGGTAGTTTTTATGCTATTAAGTATTTAATTTGCTATTTGAATATGAAAAAAATTTGTAAGTTAAAAAGTACCATTTCAAAGTATATAGGAGAGCGGCGCGCCGCCTTAGGCTTCGTCTGCATTGACTCATACTTGCCAGCGGCGCGCGGCCGCACGCCTTGATATACAATTAATACATTTTGAAACGCCTAACAAATATTTTATTCTATAATCTATACATGGAGTGAGAGCTTTTAGCCTCTCAAAGGTAAAACGCTTAAATACAAGTGATTTTCGAAAACGCTTCTTTACAGGTTCACCACCATCAGCTTCCTCTTCTCCATCAGATATTAACTCAAAAGCCTCATCAGAGTAACTCATCATGTATCTAATAGAGTACCCAGGAATCGATATGCGCTAATCCACCAGCTCTTCCTCGTTGTACGCCCGAAAATACTTGTTAATATTTTTAAATTGCTGTTTGAGGCCCTCCCAAGCATCGAGTGAGAATCGGAACCCAGAAAAGTCTGATGATCCACTAATGCGTACAAACGGCTGGAAATCTTTCGACCCAGCAGAAGCATTTTCCAAGAAGTTGCCATTTTTCCCTTCTTCTGTACTGATTAGACGACTGTTCGACGGAGGCGGTCGGAGAGTTGTGTGACTATAATGCCTCAAGAAGCCACTATTCATATGCCAAAACCAATAGGCCTGTTGGTAGGGACCCAATGAGCGATTCATTGTAGGGTGCTTATACGACACTATCAACTTTCAGCACGTTTAGGTTCAAATTACATATTGCGTAGTTCATCTACAATTTTTTTTGCAATTGCATCATTTTTTTCCACATCCGATGAAAAATTCTTCTTGAAGCTTGTGTAACCCAATCCTGCGGCCATATGATATAAAAACATTATACAATACTGCCCACACACAAAAGAAAAATAACTTTGCAATTGAGCATTATTCCACTTAAACTTTTTGCAATTTCTCCGTATACGTTTCAAATAGTGCGAAATGTGAGGCTGATTGTCAAAACTATCAAAGTAGAAGCCAGTACCGTCTTTTGTCACATATATGGCAACCGAATGCATACCACTCCTCCTATGTTCTTCTGTATTAAACACAAGAGCAGCTGGCCTCGTTCAAGTGAGAGGGATCCGATCTGCAGGATACACTCCCACAATGTGAAGTTTTATCTGGGACAGACGTGTAAAAATTTACATCGTATTCATCGCAGAAGTTCAATGGTGGCTTAAATATAGGCTCTATTGTATCCTGTTTTTTGTAGCCGTGTGAATTTAACCAATTCCTTAGACGATAAGCATTATTAAGCGCGCAGCTATATCTCAAATAGTAGGGTTTGATAGCGTGTTGAAGACAATACTTTTCACACCAGCCAATTTTATCAAAAGACGGGCAGCTCTTCTCCAATTCGAGATTAACAACGGTTCGTGTCGTCAATTTGCTGAGCAAAGCCACTTTTTCTTTGCCACGCACATATATTTTACCGGCTCTTTAGCAAGTGCCCACCAAGTTCTTGTTTAGCTGCTTTACGCTGATATCTCCTTCGTACCAATCTAATCCGTGATGATTAATGGTTAGCCAATTATTCTGTCTCGCAATATTTTTGCGTAAAAACCTCGAGTTACATTTTGGTTCCACTATCCAATGTGCACTAAAGTCCCAATGCAAGGCGAAAATAGCAACTTCTTTAGAAACCGTACGGTCTCTACTGTCTTTAAAACACTGATAATCAATTATCAAATCCATGATGACCGTTTCCTTAGAGATATGAGGCTTAACTGGTGCACAAGGCGCTTTGTCCGCGTATTTATCAATGTGTGTGCCACCTATCGTCGCTGTTTCAACCACTATAATCGACAAGAACATGTCTTGACGAGTCAATCTCCAATAAATTGTCATACTCAGCATAAATCATGCAATTTACAGCCGTAGCCAAGAGCTCGTCGAATCTCACGTCGA
Organism: Megastigmus dorsalis; assembly: GCA_900490025.1. NCBI lineage: Eukaryota > Metazoa > Arthropoda > Insecta > Hymenoptera > Megastigmidae > Megastigmus > Megastigmus dorsalis. Next base: position 2,530 of record UELU01078590.1, read on the forward strand.
TCCTCACACTACCACTCCTGATTAAATTCCAATGAGTATCTTCATTGGTCGATAAATCAGGCGTCAAGTCAAAGGCAAAGAGACAATAACCTTGGGCATAATCCTAGCGTGTAATGCCATTCCCCAAATTCAAGAAATGCATACCTATACCCGAAAACCGGGTATGATAGGTATCAATGTACATTCTACTGTCGTTTTTAAAATTTGGCTGTAAAGGCTTTGACGGTATCTGCACACCATCAACGTATAGACAGAAAAAATTTATATAAAAGTTTTTGAAGTTGAATGGGTTGAGACTCTTATCGCCATTGCGAGCCTTATTTTCCACAAAGCCAATGATGATTCTTTTCAGTAATTGACCGAGAATAACGTTATCTATCGTCCCGCCATGAACGCCGTTGTGTATGGTTATAGCTTTACCTCTACACGCGTAAGTGGATATTTTTCTGTTGTTCTGGATATAGCTTTCTCATGAGCCAGTGAAATGTGTGGGTTTATCTTCAATCGACGAACAAATAGAGTTGCTTCGGTAATTTTAACTGTATCCATCCCTGAAGGATCCATGAGGCAGAAACTGTCTCGGGAGCGCACAAGCCGTACTCTGACCTCAACGCTTCCAAGTAAAAGTCTATCCTGATTAAAGACATCACAATGCAAATGGCCGACCATATCAATTTGACTATCAGTCATAACATCTCGTCGGCTCACAAGACCCTTGTTATTTTTACGCTGATATCTTGCAAGTTATCCATAAATCCTGCTGTGTCGTCATACCATAAAATACTCGTCAAATGAGATTTTTTTGCCGCAGGACCATAATTAAGCAAAGTTTCAATTGGCGAAACAGGTTTCTGATTAAAGAATACGTCAACCTGATTGAACAGTGAGTGCATAAAAGTATCCACAGACCCCACAGCCGCGTCTTCGGGTATTGCACCAGTTGGCGTTATGTGCACACACACACTCAATACCGTATGAGCCAAATCCAGATACTCGACATTTTCCGGAATGATAAATTCTATTGTTGATTGATCGGTAAGCGACGATATTGGCTTGTACTGTACCCAGTGAGAATTCTTGATAGCTGTCTGCGTCGTTGGCAATTCAAAAAGCGATAATTCAGACTTTAATGATTCACATGAATGAGTGTGTAAAAACGCCATGTTGTGTCAATTTTCAAAAATATCTCGTAAAGAGCGACCTTTGTTTATTTTTCCAGTCTGTTTCCTCCTCTTTGTCTTATCGTCTTTTCTACAATTTTTCTTCTTTTTTTTCTGCTCTATCTTTCTCTTACTGTATAAGGAGATACTCTGTTCACCACCACCGCCACTGAGAGAATGAGATTTCTGTGACACGCGCCTTCTTTTATACTCCGGTTCATCTACCATATTTCCACTATCGACCTTCATTTTAAAAAGTCTCATGCCTCCCTCTCCTATACGTTTAAGAAGTGACTCGTTGATCGGCTTATGATGTATGCCAATGTCATGCACAATGTTGGCAGCACTGTGGATAGCCTCTTTACGAGCTTTCGTCACTCTTTCTTCGAGTTTTTGCTTAATTCTCTTTCGTCCTTAATGCCTTTCATAAAACCTCCTATGCCTGCGCCTAACTGATAGGGGTATCTACTACTACTATCACCGCCAACACCTGTGGTGGGCGTTGGTGGGCTAAAATTAGTAGAATCGTCAATTGTACCACTCCCACCACCACATTGTTCAATAAATAACTCTCTGTACGAAGACATTTTAACTGATACGTTTGAAGTGAAGTGTCACCGTCTATAGCCCATATTCGAATGGCACGTGATCGACGTGTTGATCTCTTATATCTATCTCAATCGACTGAAATGACAGCAAAGGCACATACATTGGTGAGAGAACGTTTGCAATCTGTGTGCTACTATAAGTGTATGCATTTAGCCGAAGAGGTACAGCTCGCAATAAACGTGTGTAAACATCACCCGTCACGTACGGTTGACAAATACTACTATAGACCATCAGTACAGAAAGTAAACTATTTACAAGATTCACGGATCGGCTGCCAATAATACAGTTTTCTTTCTTATCTTCACAAGATATTAATTGATTATCTTCGAGTCCCAGTATTCTGTGCAATTTTTCCGATAGCGTAAAAGTATGTATATAGCCTGCGCAATCAGCGTTACAATTGCATGTAACTTGTACCTACCCGCCGCACTGTATTTCAAAATATAAATGATCGTTCACATTACTCAGGCTATTTATTTCTGCCAGAAGGGCGTCAATGTCGCGATAAATATCCGGTTTCACTCCGCAGAATGTCTTAATGTCTTCCTCATAGTGTACATCAATCGCCGAAACTTGTACACGCACCCTCCTTCTTATCACCGCTTATGTGCTGAAATGTGAGAGGTATTTGAATCTCTGTAAGACCTACGCACCACTCGCCATGTAGGCAAAAGTTTTGCGGTAGCTGCGTGGTGAAGTTTCTGGGTGTGTTGTCAGGGTATACATACACACTATTGTTGCTCGATAGAATAATGTAAAATTAGTCCCACATTGTAAACTTTCCAAATCTTTAGCGAATATCCAAGAGTTGAATTTTTCAGGACACCCTTTCCAACTCAAAAAGTATTGCATTCTTGCCCCTCTACCTTTACTCTTTAGGATCTTCTCGACCTCAAAAGTATCCTCTGTCAAATTTTTGCTTACTCTGCTTAACTGCTCTTCATAAAAGAAGCTATCAATGTTTTGACCACTGAGATCCTGCACTAAATAAACCACCGGCTGTCGCAAAGAGTCGATTCGAGTAATTTTAAATAGCTCCAATGTCCAACCACCCTCGTATGCTATATCAAAGGCTTTCTTAGCATGACTGACACGCACGAAATCATCAACGCTGTATTGAGGCTGGTGTGAATGCTTGACACAGTAGCGCCTCTTAATTTTGACGGGCTATGCACGCATTATATAAGGTTACTTTAGCAGGTACCATTTTTATCCCATTGTGCCATGAATTATTGTAGGCCTCAAGAATATTATCTAGCACACCAATGTAGCGTCTAGTATGGAAATGTGTAAAATAACGCCACAAACGACCTTTTAGTGTTATAATAAAGCGTTTAGCTACGGCTGCCTTGACATCCGGACCTCGAGCAGTGCGATAAATAATGTTTCTCTTTTTCAATAGTTGCTGTACTTCACGACATATGAATTCTTTACCTATGCCTGTCTGTAAATATATAGGGTGTTGCGCTCTTGCGCTGCCATCTTTATTTTTTTCTCCCTAGAATGCGTTCAAATGCCTCGGCGACAGCTTAAGATGTCTTGTCTAAAAGAGGCTCCGCCCACGCATACTTTGAGAGCACATCTATGACTACAAGTACATAGGCGTATCGATTGTTATAGATCTTTAATGATCTAAAATCAGCTAAGTCGGCATCCCACGCCTCGTTAGGACTAAATACGTTGTAGATATCTCATGGGAATCGATGTCGTACCAGTCTGTGCAGATTGCGAGAATCCTGAGCGTCGAGCCACTGCGAAACCTGCCCCGGACTATATTTTTTGCTTACGTCACGTGCAATCTTATACCCACCAGCATATGCTGATTGGACAGGCAGATCGTAATAAGGATGCTCAAGCGTCTTCTCTATCTGACTTTCTCTTACTCACTGACCTTTTATTTCTCCTGCCACGCTTACATGTAACAAGTGTTCTAATGCGTTTATAAAACTTATCAAATGTAATTTTGCTGAACATGCAAAAACTGCCATCATAGCGGCTGCTTTCTCCTTGCGATCCGACGTTTCGGACAACATGCGCGAAAAGGTACGTTCAGCTTATAGGCGGTCAGCTTTGGTATGGTCTTGATTACTTTTATCAGAGTGCGCAATATCATGCTCGAGGCATGCTCTGTCTAGTGGATTTATGCCTGTTTCACCACGCGCTAGCCGCTCTTCAAGATGCATACCTGGACCCAGAAACCCGGCAGAAGCCCGGTAGATGCATCTCAAAGCATATAAGGCTGATAAAAGCATCCGTGAAATATTTAGAGGACGACGATGGTGTAGACGTACCGTTTGTAACGCTCTCTACGCCATCTCGTCCTTCTTTAGGTGTATCCATGATCCCAGTTCCAATTTTGACGGCTTTATCAATCGACTTTTCTTAGGCTGCAGTGCTGGTGCTTTTTGTGCCCGCAACTCCACCCCCTCCTCGTGATTTTTTCTTTTCCTTTTCTTTCACCTTCTTTATAGGGGTAAATAGGATGAATCTGTGTCGTTGACGCCGCCACTTGCCCTCAATTTCTCTTCTTTATCAGTTGTATCGTAAGGTTCGTATTGAGACACGAAAGAATCGTCTGATGACGACAATGCCTCGACAGCGTTCCAGAGAGTCTTATTACCTACGAATTCCCTGAGAACATGTGCTTCTCGAAGTATACGTGCAACCTGATCGTATCCACGCGGTGGTGGCTTATTTCTATGCCTCATAGTATCGTTGACAAGGTCGATACACTGCCATCTATCGATATTACACCGCGATCATCCCATGTGATATTGTCGGTGTTTCGCAATAGTTTAATTAAATTTGCATCATTTGCGGCATACTTCATGCGGACGGACTCGAGAATGAGCAGTTTATCCGATGAATTAGACTCGGTGGTGACGCCTGCCTCTACGCGTGTGTTCGTATCGGAGACTTCCGTGTCTGGCTTGCGTGAAATAATATTGATCGATGTATCGTTGGCATTTGTAGCATCGGCAGTGGCTATTTTATAATATAAAAACCTCTGCAGTGCTTGCTCGTACATAGAGCATTTTTCCCTCTCCTCTATCGGTAAAGTCAAAATTTTACTCATATCCTTTTCCCTGCTGAGAGGAAAATAGCAAAATAGTAAAATATTTAAAGCTCTTTCACAAATGTAGGTCACGAGTTTGAAATCCGCTTAGCGCAGGAGTGCGATCCTCTGATAACAATCGATGTGGCACAAAACTCTAATTATATCAAAGTATTTTCGCCAGATTGGGCAACGATTGCGACTACGTGCTGTCAGACCCATCACAGACGAACGACTGGCACGTCACTCGACGATGCCGTGTTTTTTATCTGCCTTCCTACTCCTCTGCTACCACTACCACGTAGGACATATACATACTAATACTCGTCAAAGGGAAACACACACGTGCGAAATCGGCAATTTTCAGGTGTCTCCTGTTTCAGATCTATGAGCAGATAGCTGTACGGTTAGGATACTGCATCCATGTAGGCCTCTTGCAAGAATTTTTGCCGCTCCGGGCAGAGCTGTCGTGCCAGGTGTTGTGTTTGTGCACGATCTCGCGGATTCTTAAAAATAACTATGTAATTTGAGCTTAAGGAGATTTCACGCTGACCGCAATGAAAGAGGTTTTGTGAAATGAATATGATGCTCAGATTATTGTGATGACTGCCCTTGGTAAAAAGATTGGCCACCGCACCACACGACGATTCCCGCATCAGATCGTCGAGAATCAGGAGTTTAGATCCGGGATCCGTGGCGTAATCCTCGCTATTTGGCAGGCCTTCGTGAAATTCAATATTTTCACCAAATTCCTTGTAAGTAGGCTGCCATTCGCTGTAGTAGAGCAATATTCGGTCAAACGATGTGTCACTCATACGATCAATGTACTTGAGAAAGTTCTTTACAAACACAGTTTTACCACACGCTATGGGCCCGCGAATCATCGATGCCCACGGATGCTTCCAGCGTACGTCCATTTTTACGACTAAGCAGTTCATACTCTCATCGATTGTACTTATAAGGTCCTCTCTCTCGAAGAACTTGACGTGTGCACGCGCGGGAGAGGCACGCCGCTGCGGCCGCTTCGCGCTTGTACAAGGAAAACCAGTATATTTACATGTTTTTGGGATGCATACTCTAAAAGAGCATCTTTCTCACTTAATTTTTTTTGCTATACCGGACTCGTTTATTACAAAACGATCTAAGGAGTAGTTTCCTTTTGCGTTTCACACCTTTTTTCTCTGCTTCTCTCTTTAAGTTCCAGCAGAAATCTGCCATCGTATTGACATCCCATCGCCCTTGATACCGTCTTCCCATCTCTTTGATGTCTTGATGGAATCTCTCTCCTTGTTCTTCACTGTAAGCTCCTAAGTTAATTGGGAAGTAGTCAATTTGAGAGTCAAGAAAATGTAATTTCAAGTTCATATCGCGCCCTAACGCCCCGAAATTTTCAACTATTTCAGCTACTATTTCTTTATAGTATTCACTTTTTTTATTGCCCAGGAAATATTTTACAGTCCCTTTAAAACTATTCCATACAGCTTTTTCTGTATCATTCATGTGCTCAATAAAACTATCATCTCTGGGCATCTTTCTAACTTGTGGCCCATCGCAAACGCCTTCTTTCAATTTTGCTTCAGATAGTTTTGGAAATTGTTGTTTTAAGTACTGGTAACATTCATCTTCCTTAGATAGGGCTTTAACAAACTGCTTCATTAGGTCTAGTTTGATATGTAGGGGTGGAAGCAGTATTCTGTTGGGTCCACCAGAGTTTCACGGATTAAATTCATCGAATGAACCTGAAACGTAGTTCTTTGAGTCCATACTTTCCTGACGTAATGATTCTTACGATCACGACTATCCCACAAACATAAGAAACAAGGATATTTATGCTTGCTGCCCTAAAATGACTGTCAAAATTTTTAAATCTCCGTAAACTAACCACTTGTGTTCTGCATATTTTATTTTATTTAACACTAACTGAATATCTTCATAGCTCTCTTTAAGTTCTGTCGAATTTGCTAGCGGTATTGGTGCGTAGATGTTCGTATTATGAAGTAACACTGCCTTCAAACTTCGCATTGATGAATCCAAAAAAAGTCTCGACTCATCGTCTTTGTAAACACCAGGTGCTAATTCATCCATGAGTTCATTTACATCGTTACAATGTACTAATGAGGGTTCTTTTGACATCGTAAAGAATTGACTGAATGCCTCCTCCCTATTATGAAAACTGTCTACTTTCACGTTTTTCTCCAACCAATTTTTATCTTTCATAAATGATTTTAAATATTCTGCTTTATCTTTCGGCAGACCTAAATCTCTCACGAGGTCATTCAATTGCTCCTTTGAAATTTGTTTTGGAGCTTTATCAGTAGTAGTAGTTTTTTTAAGAGCAACAAGCTGTGCCCTCTTCCAGGTACTAGGGAAGACTCCCTGAGCAAAGGAGGAGTTGAAAATACGCACAAGATGTTCACTTATCATTGGAAGAGCCTTCACAATTACACTCTGCGGGATGCCATCCGTACCCCTGGCTCTGGAGGAGAAATTCGAGATGGCTAGCACCACGTCATTGAAATTGATAGGCTTAAATGAAAAGCCGTCCTCAGAGGCAGCCAAAATTACACTCATAACATCATCAATATTATCATCGGGCGCGACTGAAATCGCCGCAAAGTGCACGTTGAGCTCATCCGTATCAAACCCATGCAGCTCCTCCTTACTCTTCGGCAGTAAACCAAGATTTCACATCTCCCTCCACATATCCTTTTTATTATCCAGCGCATCCAACAATTGACCACGAAGGAAGGAGGTACGATCTTTATCCATGCGCTCCTCGACTTCACGACGAAGACGCAGGAACTCATCAAGAAGTGTAGCATTCCTGGTCCGCTTGTATCGTCTATGCGTAGCGTC
>UELU01078592.1:0-10147 GCA_900490025.1 Megastigmus dorsalis
GGGGGGGGGGGGAGACTGTAGGTAAACTCCTTGCAGTCTCGGTAAAGGATGGCGAAACCACCAAGCCTTTTTACAAAAGGTGAGAAAGGCGAAACTCTAGTCCACTAGAGCTAGCTCACCCGAACGCCGCCTAATCGGATTCTCGCGGTCATATATATATATCCTAAGGACTACTTTTCTGATCGCGTCTTGACCCTCGCCACCTAGCAGCCGGATGGGCAAACTACTGCGCGCGGTGTATTCAATATATCCGCTTGTGACGTTTCGTCACACCTTCACCTTGCAAAGGCAAGACTGTGCCATTGGGTGTTAAAAATTTATAGGCATAAAATTTTGGGCCACCCAAAACAAAGGATGTTATGTGCGTACCATTGCCGTAGCCTGCCAATTCGTCAATAAGATCGCCTAGGAACGGACCTGTTGGCAGCTCGTAAGCGTCACTGCCCTCTTTACGTACGTGAATAAGCGAGTATTATAATACAGGACGCGTTCTCCTAGTGGCTCCAGATATGAGAAAAGCTTTAATCGGGCAAGCGCTGTGGTGTATGCTGCGACGACAACATTATGTAATGGCGAGGCCTCAGTAGCGCCATCATTGTAGTGATAGTTCACATAAATAGTGCTATCATCGATTGGTAAAACGGAGTTGACCTCCATATCGGGACTGACAAGCATTTGAAGCAGTTTTTTGGCTCACCAGCTAGCATCTCAGTCTTCGACATATTCTCTTTTTGACCAAACTTGCCCCACAATGAGTTCAAACACAGCTTTGCCACCGACCGTAATCCCGAATTGAATTCGATCCGGTCTTTATCAAGCTTAATGCCCTCCTGATGCTCAAATTCAACAATATGGCGGTTCTTCAGATCCTCGTCATTGTTGCACTCTGGTGGATACCCCAAAGCACATGTCTTTTCGGCGAAAAATTTGTCGATGTAATCATGAAAGAGGCCACCCCCACCTGTCACTCTACTAAATTGCGTAATTGTATACGACCATATTTCAAATACATTTCGAACAATGTAACCCAATTCCACTGCTTTTTTTACCTCGTCTGCAACCCACGTACCGATAAAAACTCGCTCATCCACATCCTCGTGACTGTATTCTTTTTGAGCCTGTGTCTCGACACACGAGCGGCATAGTGGGAACAACAGCCTGATATGCATTCTCACAGGCAGTACAGGATGAAAGGGCTTCTTGGTGGCAATACTTCGCACATGATCCAGCCTTCGATACCTGTCACGTCGTTATTGGGTTCTGTCAACTGACGACACTCCTCTTCGCCAATGTAGGGAGCGTGATGACCGATAGGGTATCGGCCATATTTGCAGATGTATGGGTACAGCGAGCACACATCGACGTATCTGATCGTTTCTGCCTCTTTGACGTCATATGATTTCACAGTGTTGCCTATTCGACCGCCAAAAAACGCATCTTGAGGATGAAGCGGTGAGTGCCATTTTTGTGTTTTCTCCTTGATTTGTTTCGTCATCTCCTCGTTATGCATGCATTCACGATCAAACTGACACTCCCACTTCTCAATTAGACGGTAGCCAGCTGCCTTGATTTTTTCCGATATCCTGATCGTACTTGCATACAGCTCAGACATTGTGCTCGCATCAGCGAGAGTGACAGCCCTGTTGGCGGTGTAGCATTTAATGCAGCCGTGCCAATAGCAACCGTCAAATTTCAAAACCACTTTGCAACCATCATCTAACACGCAATAGCCATCCACTAGAGGACCTTCCGGTAGGCGCTTTTCCCTAGAGCGCAATAAATATTGAATTTGCTGACTCATTATTTTTTCTATCCAACAGAGCCACTGAAGAGCCTTTAAAGACTGCTTGTTACGCAGTCTACACCCTCCCTGCGGAATAATACCTATGGTATCAGGTTTCAGAAATTTTTTTCTGTATACCTTCATACAAGACGATGCGATCGTTGCGCGCTCTGCAAACGGTTCCGTTGATCCGCACGCAATGAATGTTTTTCTATATGCAAGACAGGCTAGCCGCAATATTTTAACGTCTTGCTTGCAATATTTTATTATCTCATTTTGAAAATTAAATATATAGTTTTGTTGGCTCTTTTCACTGTGCCATTGTAAAAACTCCGTACGTTCCTTCACGCCCATCGAGTCCGGTGAATATGCTGATATTGGAGGCATTGAATCCACGTATTTCTGATTTTCAGGAGTGTTGAAAAGGTGGGGAAATGTACCTTTTTCGATACTTTCCAAGCCTTCGGTAGAGCACTCAAACTCATATGGAGGTATTTTAAGCTATCGACAAATATCACGTGTAAAATCTCCATTAAAATTATTTTCGTGACGTTTAAAATTATCGCTGGTTTATCTCTAATATCGCTACGTTTTGCCCGGTGCTGCAGGATAAATTGTGCATCGAAAACTTCGGCGTTGTGGGCTATACAAACTGTTTGTTTTACACTTTTTCGGTGCTCCAGAGCCAGATCCACGAGCTGTTTAACAGGATCAGTGGTAAATACGTATTCCCTTACACCACAAACGTCGGACATATTTGATATTCCTTCATCACCCAGACAAGCGGTACAAACTTGGTGAGTAACGCATAAATTTAGCACGTGCTACTTTAGTTTATCATCGCCCCTTAAGCTCTCTGACTGTTGTGTTTCAAAGTCATAAAATAAATATAGCGTAACTTTCTTGGTTTTACGCTGTTTCTTTTCGCTAATAGGCTGTACGTAACATAAATGATCTAGCGGTTTCCTTAAACTGCAAATTTTGCAGAAAATAATGTCACAATCGTGTGGGATTTTATCATTGCTTCGTACCGTTTTGTAACATTTCCTGCAAATTATAATACTCTCGCAGACTGTATGATTTTTGTCGAAAGATTTTACCTCTAAATGCTGTGAAAAACACAATTGTCCAAAAAATATTCTCCCACATTGCGGGCATTCTATCTTGCCTTTATTAATTTCGTAAGATGAATGTTCCAGGCATTGTGAACATTTTTGCGGACATTTTCCTGCCGTGTACATGTCAAATTGCAATGTACGCAGTACGTTCGGTTACCTGAAGCTGCAAGTAAATTAAGAATAGGCTGATAATGCTTTTTTTTTCTTCATAATACATTATTCAGAGTGTGTACCTAACAATATTACCAGCATTCTGTATTTTTTTTCCACTCACTTTGCAGTGCACCGCTTCGAATTTGTCCACGAATAGCATATGTGTGAGCGGCGACATTATCGCTCCTTTGTTGACCACCGCCTGCCTGTTGCTGTGTGCTAATAACTACAATTTAACAGACATTAAATACTCTTCTAGATAAGCTTTTAGGGTATTTTGTTTGTCTGTATACTTACATTCATTTTCCATGCCACTAGTGTTATCATCCGTTGCATCTACTGTATCTGATGATTTTTTCGACCAAGAAGAGTTTAAAGCATCAGTTGCTGGCATATGCTGCCTTGTTTCACGCCTACTTGAGCCGGCGCTAACCAATGAATCGTGCTCCTCGCCTAGATGGCACTGTGCAAGAATAGCATCCCCTTCACTATCTACAAGCATTTGATCTAATTCTGCAAATAAAAATATATTTACGCGGCCAATCGAGTAATTAAAATCATATTTATGCCATGAAAAGCTATGTGCGACCGCAGAGTCTTATGTACGAACCAAAACTTGTATGTACGTGTGCGTGACAACTCGTGTGTGTGTGTGTGTGTGTGCGTGTGTGCGTGCGAGTGAGTGTGTGTACGTGCGTGTGTGCATACGAAGATTTATGCATATGCAAGGCCTAAATAATTGTCTCCACCCATGCGTAAATCTTATGCTTACAACGTTTAAACAGTTAATAGCATCCATACGCTAAACTTACTGTCTATGAACCATCTAAATAACTATCTTTATCCATACGTAGATGTCTGAATTGATGCAGATACAAGTACAACGCCGAAACGTATACATCCATCCATACACAGATATCTAGGGATTTGCAGCTATGTAGGCGCTGTGCGTGTACGTACAATGCCTAAGTGCTTACTTCCGTCCATACACAGATGCCTGGACCGTTGCGAGCTATGCAGGCGTTGTGTGTACGAGTACAGAGCCTAAATACCTGCCACCATCCTTGCACATATGTATGGCTTTATGTAACTATTTAGGATGCAGGTAACAAATCTAATGTGTACCGAGACACAATACTAATGGTTTGGATTCCCGGGTTGATTGTAAATTCTGATGTGTGCAAATATTGCAGGTCATAAACTAAATGATTTTACGTATTTCTTTGTGGCAAATAATAAAAATGTGGATGGCCGCCATTCCAGGAAAAACCATAACATAAAATATTTATAAGGATTTTAGTTTAAAATTTCAAAATTTTTATGGAAAAGCGCGCGAGGTTACATGTAGAAATGCAAGGAAATAATAACTAGTCATATACAGATCATTTTGAAAGAGGATAGTAGGCTGGATGTATTGGTCATTGAAAAACATATGTACCAGTGTAGCGGTTGTTGTTTGAGATTGAAAACATGTGGTACGTAGAGGGGGAGTCCCGCTGACATTTTAAATAGAACTCTTAGGCAGGGAAACGATCGCTATGTGTATGTACACAGAAAAAATCTTTATCGTGCACGATAAACCATAATGAGTAGAGTAAAAATATGGTATTTCAATTTCCATTTTATTACAGGGTGAGATAAGAGATTGGTAAGTACGACAAAAATATTTAGGTTCGGAGTTAATTTATGTATTTATGATAAAGCTGGATCGATAAATGGTTTTTAGAACTAATATATTTTTTACTATGTTTGCTAAGAAAATAAGAAAATGAAATTTAAGTAAGAATGCGAGAATTTGAAACAAACGCTTTCTGCACATAGTTTCTTTTTTATTGTGTAGGGAATGAGCATGGGAAAATGCATTTCTTCGTTTATGGTAAAATATTTTATTTGCTGATGGAAAAATTAAAAAAAGACTTAGTATTTATGCATCGCTGCTTATTTAAAAATAATTGAATATAAATTTACATGAGTTGAGAATTTTCTACATTTTCTTTATTATCGTAACGATACTTGTCAATTACATCAGAATCTAATATTTTCGTAAAAAGTGTTGATAATTCGAGGGATACTGTTTCAAAATAATGTACAAAGAAAACAAAATCACACGTGATGTTTTATTGATGTATTACTTTATCTTTTATTTGATGCCAACTTTCCTGCTTCACCTTAAGATAAACAAGTCTACAAATTATTGAATTGTTTATAATTGAAGTTAATTCTTAAAAATTATATTCTTTTCACTTATTCACTTGGGAAGCAATAGGGCTATAAAATACTTCGTCGATACTGCAGGCAACATTTTTAAGTTGTTCGAATGCACGTTCGTGCATTTCGATCGTTGGATAGTGATTTCTTTTTCTCTTATTCATGTTCTACTTTCTTCCTCGCCTTTACGTTTATCGAAAGTAACAGGTTTTACACCGTGCGAAGTTGATAACAGCAACCCTATTTCATTATCACGAATTTTAAAAATGTTATTGTTATTAATATTATTATTATTCATTAAAATTATTACTTATGTCGACTGTACTCAACTATAAACTGACAAAGATCTTTCTATCGGTCTTACAGTCTATTCAATATTCATGGGCAATCAGATTGGAAATAAACTTATATTTAACCCTGAAATAAACTTTTGTTAGTAAAGGACAATCTGACCGCCCCCCACCACCCCAAAAATGCCCATCGTTTCGAGCCCGCTCCGGCTCCTCCTCAGGGACTGAAATGGAAAGCATGTTTAGCCTCCTTATATACCCATCCCTCTTCTCTCCACCACCAACCCCCCTCTCTCCTTTACCAATTTCCCCTTACAACTTAAATTAATAAAGAATGATAAATGTTATCTAATTTACTTGACTCTATCATTAAATTAACATTATTTCAATTCCTTATAATGTGGATACTCTCAAAACACTCCCTCTTATATTTATTCCTTATCCCCTCTTCTAAAACCTCCACACTCCCGAAATTCAAAGAATACAAACAATTCATACAATGTTCCTTTAACCCCGAAGTAAAATTTGTGCTCGGTAAACTATATTGATTTTCATACATTCTTTTTTTCAAATATCTACCCGTTTGGCCAATATAACATCCATTACAATCTCTACAATTAATTTTATAAACTACTCCTGATTTTAAATATTTATCATCATTGTCTTTACAATTACTAAATAACCTACCCAAATTATTATCATTTCTAAAGAAAACTCGAATATTCCGTTTTCTAAACACCGTTCTAATCCTTTCCGATAATCTTCTTCACATTCACAATGAATGAGAATGGGAAGAATGTATATTTTAGTTTACCTTATGTTAGAGTTGTGGGCCGTGGGGAGTCGTGGGCCACCTCAATCTCCGCCATGTTGTGGATGGTAGAACAGCTTTAACTACTGCCGAAAGACTATCTTTGTTTGAGCTCACTTTGTCAACTTGACTCATAGTCTCAACACGCGTAGTTAGTATTTTGATATTGTTGATTAAAGAAATCAAAATAAAAGTTTGTGTACAACTCAAGTGGTTGATATTCGAAGTCCCGTTGTGCAGCAGATTTCAAAGGTAAGTTAGTAAAAATATTCCTTGAGCAATTGGCTTTAAATTCAATCAAACAATTTTGGTAAAACATTCATTGTGTGTATGGCGATTCGCTCATTTCGTAACTGTCGGCTGTGGGGAGTTGTGGTCCACCATTAGTAGGGAGTCCTGGGCCAAACGTTATTAATGCATATTTCAATTTTTTAAGTGAAACTTCTTTTCTCTTGTTCTGAAAAGTGAGGTTAGTGAATTTAGAATTTCAATTGTGTTAGATATCATCGGAACAACTCAGTTTACTGCAACATGTGCAATCATACTGAGCACTTGAAATGTACCAACATGAGGACCGGATTTTACACTTGCATACATTATGAATCAGATTATTTCTTTTTTTTTCATCTTGTTAAAATCATGAATTTTTATTTACTACAACTTTAATAAACATAAACTACTGAAATATGCCATTTTCTTTTATTTTTTGTGATGGCCCACAACTCCCCGCCAAAATCACAAATATCGATTTTTATAAGATTTACGCCATCTTAAATATTTCTCGCGCTTTAACGAATTTTATTAATAGTGATTAGTCGATAAGCTAGGTCGGTTCTGGCTCACCCGGACGCGTGGTAGTGTTTCTAATTCACCATGTTGCACTATCACTCTCCCCACCTTCCCCACAGATCTAGAAGAGAAAGTACGCCAGAACCGGCATAATGTTTCTAGCTCACCGTGTTGCACATGAGCTAGAAACGCTATCTCTCCCCCCCCTCTCCCCCGCTGATCAAAAAGAGACAGTGAGCCAGAACTGGCCTAGGGTTTCTGGCTTGCCCTGCTGCGGATGAGCCAGGAGCATCTCCCCTCCGCTGAGCTGTAAGAAGCAGTGAACCAGAAACGGCATTTAGCGTGAGCGGCTCAGTCAGGCCGCCCGCAGCCGAGCGGCCCATCATTTTGCAGCCACTTCACGCTGCCCACTGCCCGCTGCCGGCAGAGCCAGAAGTGGCGCTTAATGTTTTTTTTAAACGTATTTTTGCTTTGAGTGAGAAGTACGCGCGGGAGGAGTACCCTACTGCGACCACATATAAGAAGAGGAAGGAGGCTTTTTACAACCCTTTCATCGACGTGCACAGACGCGCACCTCAGGTCCAGACCTGCATGGTGATTCGTGCATGCTCTGGAATCCTTAGGTAGCTTGTACAATGAATGACAACCCAGGTCCTCGATGTTCTACACCGGAGTAAATACACAAATCGTTTACTTAATCTTTTCTTAAAATTTAAAATTTATAGTGATAAATTCCCTGTTTGGTAAAATCCTTTTCAGCCATTTTGATTTTTCGAGTCCCTTTACGTATACTGCTTGTGCATTTGAAACGATAGTTTGCTCGCTTCAGCTAACCTCTTCGTATGGAATATTGCCTGAATTCCAACATAGCCCGTGAAAATTACGTTTAAGCCAACGATTTTCGCATTTATTTTTTGTCAGCTGTTCATCCCATGAATATGGTGGTGAAAACAGGAAAACCGATAATATTGCATCTTCTTCAAGTGCTACAATAGCAATCTCCTTAAAGACAAATGTATTGGAGGCTGCCTTAAATCCTTGAATCTTGATCGGATGAGAGTGAACTAACTTATGAGCTTTGCGAACATCACGAGCTACTTTTATATGCTTTACAATCAAACCGCGCCCGCGCGATCCCACCACTTTTTTGATCATACGCAATCACCCCCCATCAATTAAGGGCCAATAAAAGGAACCGAGTTTTACGAGATCGGTACAGTTCAACTGAGTTTTTCTGGAGAACAACACCTTCCTTGGATCATGGCAAATGCAGAATACTTCAAGTTCACATCGCGATTACTATGGAAATCATATATTCATATGATGGCCGGTGATGTCGATGCCGAAGACGTTAAAAAATGGATAGAGCTCGGTGACACAGCGCTAGAAAGCGCGAACGTCTTGACACATTTACGCTTGTCCGTATCTGATAAACAAAAACTTCAAGCAGCAATGCAAGAAGAGTATAAACCTAAAGAGGAAACCAAGTATTTAATGTATTAAAGCTGATGACAACTCTTCATGATAAAAAACGTTACGTACTGCACTATCGAGCTTTCAAGCAGGCTCTGCAAAATGGATTAATACTTAAAAATATTCATAGAGCTCTAAAGTTTAAACAAAGTGCATGGTTAAAACCGTACATTGACTTTAACAGTGAGAAAACAAAACACGCTAAAAACGAATTCAAGAAGATGTTGTTCAAGTTATTTAAAAATGCGGTATATGGAAAAACAATGGAGAACGAGCGAAACAGAGTCGGTGTAAAGCTCGTGAATAAATGGACAGGACGCTATGGAACAGAAGCGCTTATCGCTAATCCGAATTTTCATAGTTGCGCAATTTTTGATGAAAATTTTGTGGCGATACAGTTGTTGCGGTCAGAGATATATATCATAAGCCGATATCCGTGGATATTGGAATATCAGTTCTTGATATATCCAAGACTCTTGTCTACCGATTTCACTATGACTATATGCTGGATCGACTCGGAGATCAATGTAAACTACTTTATACTGATACAGATAGCTTGGTAAACGAGGTCAAAAACATTGATATTTATAACTTGATGAAGCATGATATTCAAGAATTTGACACATCCGATTACCCTGAAATTAACCCATACAACATACCACGAGCAAATAAAAACATAGTAGGTTTCATGAAAGATGAATGCAATGGAGAGCTTATGTTGGAGTTTGTCGGATTAAGGAGTAAAATGTACAGTATCTGAGTCAGAAACCAGAAGCCAATAAAGAGTCTGCTGCTCAATCGAGAAATGAGCTCTGTCAAATTATTTACTCCTATCTGACCTATTCGTTGTAGGTTTTCTAGATTAACTGTATCCTCGGGCTGTTGAGGGGCTGCAACATTGCATAATCGCTTATTTTCCACATTATAATGACCATCGTTGGTGAACTTATACGTACAAGATTACGTCCGAGTACGTCAACGCTCATTTTTAAAATGAATACATTACTCGCGAATCTTTAATATATATAACCTACTTCGCGAAGCTCTTGGATTATCGAATGGATTTCATTCGTTTGACTCTGATTACCAGCTGATTTGTCAGCTATGAGCAATTGAAGTCGGTCTACAAGTTCGTTCGGATCATCCCAGTACACGTAATCCATGGCACTAACAGTTCTTTTATTATCTTATAGCTATCTTATAAATAGCTATAATAGATTCAATCCACCAATAATAAATACATATTGAAATTTTCATGAAACCTACAAATAAGTTTAAAGTACAAAAAATTATTGTTAACTGAAGTTAAAAATGGTGGAATAGATAAAATCAATTCACAAATACTGAAAATAATATCTATTTTTATTACTGCCCTTACGCAAACCAACTACTGCCTAAACTACTGCCAGAACTACTGCTCGAACTACTGCCGGAACTACTTCCATACTATAGTTCTGCTAATGCCGAAACTACTGCCGTAACTATTATTGCGGCAGTAGTATTTTGGCAACTACAGAAAAAC
>UELU01078609.1:6844-19447 GCA_900490025.1 Megastigmus dorsalis
ATTTTCTGTTTGAAACATAATTGCCAAGTTAGAATCACGCCATCTCATGGATTAAATTGAAATTAATTTAATTTGAAGTTAATTTTTTAAGTAGAGAAGTTTGAAAAACTTAATGCCGGTAAAACAGGCGACTCCGACGTCCCCTTAAAGATCATTACTTAAGTATTCTCCATATACTCACTCAGTGAAGATTTTAAAAGACTGTCTTCAATACAGTACACCTACACACGAAGTTGTGAGTTTAAGTTTCTTTGGATCGAGGAGATCGAGAGGGAGAGGCGTTATCTTTAAGTAACGAATACAATATGATTATATTTTTACACCTAAAACACGTCTCTAATGATCAGAAAAAATATTTCTGATAATGTATAATTGTAATATGATTGTGATTACATTACTTGCATTATGAAAGCACTGCTATTCATATATTTGGTTTGTTCTTTGAACACTTATAGGTATACGTCTTAACCCATTAACGACCAAGACCCGAATTTTCTACAACTTTTTCAAGGCTTTTTTTCAACTAAAAAAAAAAGGTTTGAAAAAATTTGAAAAAGATCATATCCGACTTATTTTGAGCTGTTCTTTCGAATGGTGATACCGATTTTTTGTTAACATACTCCAGCAAAACAATATGGCGTGTTTTTCACGAAAAAAAGTTAAAAAATTTGGAAATTTTCAACAATAATTAAAAATACTGCATAAAGTGCAATCGATGTTCAAATATTACGGGAAATTTTTTTTCATGATTCTAAAATATTTTTAAAATTTCTAAATTATTTATATAATAGTTGAAAATTTCTAAATTTTTTCACTTTTTTTCATGAAAAACGCGCCATATGTTTTTGCAGGAGTATTTTAACAAAAAATCGGTATCACCATTCAGCTCAAAATACGTCGGATATGATCTTTTTCAAATTTTTTCAAACCTTTTTTTTAGTTGAAAAAAACCCTTAAAAAAGATGTTGAAAATTCGGGGTCTTGGTCATTAATGGGTTAATGTCAATTTTAAATCTTTATTCATTGTGACTTTACACCATAAAAAATTGTTACTGTTGAGTTAAAACTAATTTAAAAAATTTATTTATTAAATAATCATTTTTCTATCCACCAAATCTAGTTTTTCTCAATATGGGACCTACAAAAACATTATGGAGAGTTGAAAATTGATTCGGATCTAAGTTGAAGCTTGTTTGATATATCCAGCTGTAGAAAATTGCACTAATTTACGGTAGTAAACAAACATCTAGAACAATTTAGGCTACTTATTGCAATATTAGTTTTAAAAGAATGCTCCTCTAAGCAATATAAGTTTTTTTAATAAAGGTACATGTACAAATAAAATATAACCATAAAAATGAGATTATTTAGTATGAATTCAAGTACTTTAAATATTATTTACTTTTTAGGGACAATACTAAAAAAGTATTGTAAAATATTTTTAATATGACATCAAAATACGTGATATTTTGTATGTTACTGAACTTGATAATTAGAGTTGATTCAAGATTGACTTCTAGAATTCAAACTACAAACGGACCAATACAAGGAGAAGTTTTAAAAACTGTATTAAACTCTGTTGAATATTCTTCCTTTAAGGGTATACCCTATGCTGAACCACCTCTAGGTTATTTGAGATTCAAGGTATTATCTAATTTTCTCTTTCTTTATCGATAAACATATTTTAAATGTAATATTAGAACCTATTTTAATCTTAAATTAACATTTTTTAATAGAATTTTTTTATATTGTTATGATATCATAACTGTATGTATCCAGTTCCTCTTTATACTTAAGATCGCATTCTTTATGAATTTTGCAGTATGTACTTACTTCTTAATAATGTGAGGCTGATTTTGGCTTCACAAGAAATCGAATAAATGTTTAAAAAACAATTAGCACCCGAGACACCGTTATTTTTCCTCCGGCGCCAATTTATAGGTTAGACCGCACTGCCAGGGCAACGAGTCAGCGACGACGATGCTCGCCACCACCGCAATGAGGGGTTAAATTGTTATAAAAATATTAACGGAGCGGGGGAGGGATTCGCGATTGTTCGAGGAGAGCGCCTGGACCGACGCACAGACCGATAGTTAGACCGCGCGTAGGATACGACACTATCACATATACGCCCTCTGCGTCGATGTATTCGTGCGGATCCGACGCGACCTCTATGCCATGTCCAAGCAAGGGAAGACGCACCACTACATGTATGCGCCAGGGCACGAGCAGCGACGGGAGCGCCCAGCCGAAATACGCGGGGAATCGGTTGCGTGGTGCACGAGAGTGAGAGAGACAGCGAACAATATGTACGGAGAGACATAGGCGCGAACCGACATGCGCGCACGCAACAATCGCCGAGTGATACGCGTGACGGTATGTGGCCAGCACCCTCCTCTAGCGCCAGACACCTAGGAACTTTCCGTATACAGTCTGAGGTGGGATATTAAGGGGACTTTTACCCCTTATCGATTTTTTTTTACGTAAAAATGTTCCTTAGTATCATAGAAATACTGCCCTAAAATTTTATTAAGAAATTCGAAGTAGAAAGAAAGCTATAGCTGTATTTAAAATGGTACCTACATAAGACAGAATTATAGTAAAGAAATTTTAAACACGTTTTTCTCGAAATCACGTTTTTCAAATCTGGGAGACGTTTTTCTCAAAATCTACTAAGCCAGTAAACCAAAATTTTTTTGATACTTTATACAAACAACTAGTATAAATAAACCTCTAAAAAGTTAAAAAAAACAGCACCTTTTTAGTACAGGGGTAAATTCATCCCCAAAACAGGCATTTTTTCGAACTTTTTATAAAATCGCGTGTAAAGGCCATAGAAATATAAAAAAATTAGCTTTTTAAAGGTTTATTGTTTAGTTTCAAGTCTCATGAATTGAATCGCGTTGTAATTTTAAATAAATTTGTTACAGGAAGGCAGAAACGTGTCCCGCAAATTAAAATGCATCTTTTAGAAGACGCATTCTGCAGTGGTAAACAGTAATTAAAAGTGCCAAAAAATAATTTTTTTCGTACACCTTAAAACATTGTTAACAATGTATGAAAAAAATTATAATTATGAATAAAATAGTTTTTCTTTTTTAATATTTTAAAGTTGTCTATTTTTTTTCAATTTAGAAAGTAAAAGTCCCCTTAATGTATTTCGGATACGATAATTACTGATTTTGAATTGCGCGCGCCGTAGGAGGGAGTTAGTGTCGGCGACGGAACTTAGGTCGAAAAACAATTAGCGCCGACTTGAAAAGATTAGGTATCGACGATTGGCGATTAGATATAGGGCCACGAATCGATGACGAATCGATGGGAGGCAGCGACAAGAATCGCGAAGGGATCGGCGCAACAATCAAAACCAGAAGGAGATAGACGATACAGATGATACGAGAGCGACGGAAGGAGAGCCATTTTTCAACTTTGGAGAAGAAGGCGGAAGCTGACGGAGGAAGAAGAAGGCTTCACTCGTTGCCTGATTTCGATAGTGAGAGGATGTATTTTCGTGGAGCACTCAAAAACTGCCATTGTTCTTGCCATACTAATTGTTGCGTGAGGAAGGAGACATAGTTGCGCCGTGCCCTAAAGATTGCCATTGTTGAGCGAGAGGATAAACAGCGGACGATTAGAGGATAGTTGAGAGGACGGACGAGCGTAAGTGGAGCCAGCCTGCCGGCTACTATCAACTTCCATTCTCGCCACGAGGTAGGTGGTGATGCGAAGTGGCCACGGGTTTCGTGAGTGAGTGCGTCGGTGTTAGGTGGTCGGGTCGTGTGGTACGGAGTTCGCGTGCCTGAGTGGGATTAATTAATTGCCGTATAGCATTAGTCGAATCAGTAGAGGTGGGGAGGATTGGCCGTGGCGCGCGAGCCGCGTTCGATCACCGGTGGCCATTTTCGCGGTAGTAATTGATTTCGTGACTAGGTAATCGAGCAGCGAGGGAACGTATTGATGGCGGAGTGCGAGTAGTTTACGAGAATTTATGTATGCCGGAGTTCGAGAATCGCCAAGCGGGCGACTGAGAAGTTATTGTAATGATGTATTGAGCTCTTGCGAGGAGAGGAGAGGGAGAGTTGCGAGCCGCGTACCGTGCGGTCTATCTCGTTTATTCCGCTGTAATTACGAAGCGCCGTACTTAATTTATTTATTTGTGTTTCCCTTTGCCGTGGTGTGTCGTCCAAGCCGAGTAGTTGCGCCGTGCCATTTGCACTTAGGGTTTTCGAAATTTTCAGCGGAGCTTATTCGACGCCGGAAGCGCCTATCCCGAGGCGTCTTCCTCGACGGAATCCCCTCTGTCTATGGTCTCGACCGAGCAGTCGAAGAGAGAGAGAGAGAGAGAGAGAGAGATGACACCGAGCCAGCGAGAGACATTACCGTCTGGCGCCCTTAACAAACAAATCTCGCGGATTCGGTGGCCGCGAACCCTTAATAGCGCGTCTCGGGAGTTGTAGGATTCGAAAGTAGGATCTTCTGTCGTTTCTTCACGCCATTCCTTTCCGTAATAATTTTCCGTAAATTTTGGGCCGAAAGATTGATACGTAAATTTGTTGTTTTCCTTGTATTTTGCCAATTCTCTCCGGAATTTCGAATCCTATACAATTTACCGCGTTACAATAAATATATTACTAATTACCATATGACAAATAATTAGTGATTTCTTTTAATAAAATGTGATGGGACACTGAAAGTACATACTTTTTTTGTATATTTCTATCAAATTATAAAACTACACAAAAATTGTATTTAATTTCGATTGTACGTTACACGGCATAACATAAAGCTTGTTATTTGCGTAAGCAATATTTGTAGTACATTCGTGTAGTTTATTAAACTTAAAAAATGTACAAAATTTTTAACCGTGTAGGAGGAATCAAGTTTCTTAAGATTTGTTTGAAATTTAAACTACGAGTTAACAATAGTAAAGCGTATACACTTTTAAAATTTCATCAGTTTTCATCATACATAAATGGACATATTAAGCGATCGTTTGTATATTTAACACATAATCCATATGATGCTAACGCGAATATAAAATTTTGACTAATAACTATTGTTATTTTCTTCGCATCTTTTCAAAAAATTAACGTATGGCAGAAGATTGTATGAAAAATACTATGTTAAAAATTTAACATGCTTTACCATACCGTTTTTTAATATAAAATCGCTAATTGTTTAATCTGATTTTCCACAATATGCAGCCTCCAGTTCCAAAAAAAGCATGGCAAGATGTGCTTGAAACTACAATAGAAGGAAGTAATTGTGTTCAAAAGGATTTCGTTTATCAGACCAATTACACTGGATATGAAGATTGTCTTTATCTAAACGTTTACACACCAAAGGTTAAGTATAAATACTAATTTTTCTTATAAGAAATTTTGTAGAAGTGAAAAAATGTTTTTTTCAAAAACCGAATTTTTTTTAATAAGGATTTCTGCATAAAAAAAGCGTTTTTTTCGTGTATGAATGTTTCTGAACCCAATAACGCCCTAACGGCCCAAATTTCGAGTAAGTTTTCAACGTGATTATTTCTTATGCTATCTGTTTTGAAAATATTCTGTTTTCATATATTCCGACGTGAAATTTCACTCTCTTTAAGAATCCGTAATAGGAATTACGATTTAACCTCAAGAAAAAAAAATATGGCCGATTTAAACATAAAAAACGTGAAAATTTTCGAAAAAAATTTTTTCTGGATTTTTCTTCTCAATGATACCGCAGAAAATTTTTTGTTTTACAGAAAATTTATATATTAATGTTAATCAAACCCATTTTTACAAAATGGCTGTTAAAACAAAATTTTTATTGTTTAAACTTCCTCAATTTTTTTCTCGAAAACTATTGACTTTAGCAAAAAGTTCACAAGAACAAAAATGTCTTAGAATTAGTCAAGGAACACTCTGAAATTTCTTCAGAATTTTTGGAGACAATTTTTTATTTCCTGACAAATTCGGGAAATCCAATTTTTCAAAAATGTCTAAAAAAATTCTGAAAAAATTTGAGAATATTCCTTGACTAATTCTAAGACATTTTCGATCCTAAAAACTTTTTGCAAAGATCTATAGTTTTCGAGAAAAAATAATTTTATCCTTTATTTTGGCAAAAAAGAGCGTAATATTTATGTACACAAATTTTGTTTCAGCCGTGATTTTCATCAATGGGTTTGTTTAACATTAATATAAAAATTTTCCGTCAAACTTCAACTGCCATGATCACCTCTGATCATAATTGTAAGGGGAGGGATACCTTTGCGGTATCATTGAGAAAAAAATCCAGAAAAAATTTTTTTCGAAAATTTTCACGTTTTTTATGTTTAAATCGGCCATATTTTTTTTTTTTTGAGGTTATATCGTAATTTCTATTACGGATTCTGAATGAGCGTGAAATTTCATGTGGGAATATATGAAAACAGAACTTTTTCAAAGCAGATAACATAAGAAATAATCACGTTGAAAGCTTACTCGAAATTTGGGCTGTTTGGGCGTTAATGGTTTAATAAAAAATAGACTTTATACAATAAATCAAAATACTAAAATCTTGTTTGTATCAATATTTTACTAATATTAAATATTAAAGTAAATCAATATTTTACTTTAAACTTGAATAAATAAAAAAATATATTTATATTCAAACAATTTATATATCAAATTGTTAGAACTTTTTCATTTTATTCATTAGAAATCGAAATATTATTGCATTTTAAATACTACATAATTCCCATTTATGCAGAGTATTTAAATTTTTTATTATGTAAAATAAATCTATCTTTCGTTGAATGCTTTTTAAAAATAATGAATAGAATTCATCGATCATCATCGAACACATAAAGTTTAAACTCAATACTACTCTTCTTTCGTGAGGTAGACTGCTTAAATACATATACAGTTCCTTAAAACCTTACGCGTCGAGTATAAAAGGAGAATTGGTGAAAGATTTGGTGTTCGATGATGAGCGAAGAATTCTATTCATTATTTTTACATTTTTTATCTTAATCCAACTGGTTTAATTAGAAATTTACACTTTTAAGCTTAAATTTTTTTAGTAGATTTTGTGCTATTTTTTGGACCCGGGATGTCGATGTTTAAAAGATTTGAAATGATGCCAAGCATGAAAATATCGAAATAAGGAAATTAAAGCTCGAAAGATAAGCTTTCCAGATAAATTGGTTAAATTCCAAAATGCAAAGTAATTCGGTATTTAATACTATTTCGAACATTTGAGGTACGATACGCTTTTAATGAATGAAATAGAAATGTTCTGACTGGATTTCAATGTGCAAATATTATATATAACGTTTTATTAGTTATTGCAACCATTTTGCAATATGTTATGGAATTTAAAATGAACAGTATAATTAACTTTAAGACCAATTCTAACACAGGTATCTTGAAGATGAGGCTTTAAATTATCAGAAACGCTATGTATTTGATTTTTTCTTATGATACTTTTATCAAAAATTATAGCACGATGGCCTAACAGAAAAAAGGAGAAAAGATGGTCACTCGCGCGGTAAATGATTAAACCAATACTTCAAATAAATTACATTCTTTCGAATTTTATGAGAAACCGTCGCAGAGTCTAATCTGCTGGTCGGCAGCAGGTGCCATTTGCAACTAAAATGGCCGTTTATTCATATATGTATATATATATAAATCATTGACATATATATGTAAGTGTATTATCAATAAATACACTATATTATGTCAACTGTCTACTAAGCTGCCTATCAAGTTTTTTTTTTCTTACTTTTACAGATGCGTTGCACTGTTTCAGTCAAGATTTTTATTTTTTCACGATTTTTGAACCATAATTTTTCTCTAAACATAAATTCTTTTTTTCCATTTTGCAATACCCGTTTCTCCGAGAATCGATATCACGGGTCCGCTCCCGCACAGCACAGTATACCTATAGCGCGCATGTATGACGTCATTTTGTTGCAAACGGCACCTGCGATGGTTCCTTATTTAAATATGTATCATATATTACGAAACCCGTTCTATCTAAAGTAAAATCATTTTTTTTAAATCTAAATGTTATCGAATCGGTAAAATTGTTTATATAGTTTTGTCAGTGATGTTTTCTGCAGAACGTTTTCATAAATGTTTGTTATAAATTGTTGTATGAATTTTTAATTGCACACCAAGAAATAATATACAATTTTTAAATAATTAAATTTGGAATATTTGACTTGCTTTTCAGATACTTGTAGAAGATGAATATGATAATGAAGATTTATTACCAGTCATGATATGGATATATGGTGGTTCATTCAAGAAAGGATACGGAAATAGTTCTTTGTATGGGCCTGATTTTTTAGTTGAAGAAGGAGTTGTTCTTGTAACTTTCAACTATCGGCTTGGTCCTCTGGGTACATGTTACATTTTTTTAAATATAAAAAAAGATTTTCAAGCAATACCTAAGTATTCATAAGTCTGAGTACATTTAGCGGATTTCACAGTGTATACTCTATTTGTTTAGGTTTTCTGAACATAAACCACGAAAATGCCACTGGAAATGCTGGGCTTAAAGATCAAAACTTAGTATTACATTGGGTGAATAAAAATATTGCTAAATTTGGTGGTAATCCTGACTCTGTTACGATTTCTGGACAAAGTGCTGGTGGAGCTTCTGCCGATTATCATGGATTATCGGAGATGTCCAAAGGTACATTTTACAGTGTCCAGATCAGCAGCATTTGTTTGATAAATGATAAAACTAAAGCTTTTAATTTGTGCGCAGGATTATTTCATCAAATAATATCAATGAGTGCTTCTCCTTTTTGTGTTTGGTGTTTCCAAACACACCAAGACGCCATAAGGCAAGCATTCACTCTTGGAAGAAAATTAGGAAAAACAACTATCAGTAAAAATGAATTACTAAAAACACTTTATGCTGCATCTGCTCTTGACATAATGCACAAGACTGAGGAAATGGGATCGGTAATGAAAATAAAATAATTCTTTACATAATATGAAATTTTTTTAAAATATAATGGAAAAATAATACACAAGGTTTTAATATTTTGTTTGATGAGCCCAAGTAATTTTTGTTGCTATTCATGTTTCTTTTATATACTTTGGCATTAGATATTTTTGTATTGACTACTATATAAATGTATATAATTTAGAATAAATAGCAATAAAATCAATTCCTCATAACGAGTAAGATCTAGCCGATTACCTTACTACGTCAAAAGCGTGTGAGAAGTAAAATTATCGTAAAACACTCGAAGTAAAATAAGTATACACGAATGATTACTACTCGCGTAATGTTCCATAGAATAGTAAATGATAGAAGTGCGATTAAGTAATTCTCATATTCTTTTTTTTTGTTTCCCGTGTTTCCCAAGAGAAACGAGCTCAAAACTGCACTCGTGCGAGAATCACCTATTTCGTGTACTTTTACCGTAATGTACCCCTGTTTAAACTATACAGTTGAATTTTGAAGTGAAGTTAAGGTTTATATAAATTTGATTTTTAATATTTTAATTAAATTAAAAACAGCTACGCGTTTTTGAATATTAAAGCTTACTTTTCCAGTTTCCGTGTTGACATCTACATATAGTAAACTTTCATCTTTCCTAATTAGAAACAAAATCCGGTACAATTCATATGTAAAGCCACCTGAAATTCCAGGTAGAAATCCACCTGGTTATTTTCAACAAGGGTACTATTTCATTATTCTTTTGTAATTGTACTCAATTATTTTAAAAGTATATCAATTTAATATTTTTATATATAGGCTACACCACCTTTTCAACCAACACTTGAAAGTACTGAAGTAGCTAGGGATCAGGACAAATTTTTAACGCAATGTTCCGTTTGGAAATATATTACTGGAAACTTTACTAAAGTACCTTATTTGACTGGACACACATTATCTGAAACAATAATTTTTCTTAAAAGTAAGTCAAATGTATTTTCCATCATTTTTATATTCTTACTTTTGTCAATATGAGGTCCTGTATCATAAACATTTATATTATTTAAGTTTTGAATTTATAGATTTAATTTCCTTAAAGTATTTCTTTTCACTGTGGACACGACAATCAATTATAAAGACAGAGCCAATAACTGGAGTCTGTCATTAATTACCAGGCTAAACGGATTTAAAAAAGTATCCTGTCGCCAGAGCTGAACTTAAAATTATATATCATTATATATATATATATATATAATAGTATACTATTTGATTTACCTTTCCAAATACATATAATGTAACTTTGTTAACTCTGAGAAACGTTCTCAAAACAATAAAAAGCATTCTCGAAGTTTAGATTGGAATATCTCAGAGACAAAAAATCGGACGTGGATGATTTAAAATGGGCCTTAAAGAAGTTAATGAGTAGTATATAATGCAATTTACTAAAACAATAATAAATAATGCTTAACTTCATATTATAAGACATCTCAAAATCGTGACGTGATTGATTTATTCTACGATCAGAATCATAGGTTCAGACTCACAAGGAGTGTCCACACCCTTTGGGCTACGGATTTGGTTGAAATGGTACGGAGACATTCGACGCGTCTCGGCGTTAGTGCCAATGGTACCTAAGACCCAAGTTAAGGCCCATTTAATCAAATTATATGAAAAATCGTGGTTGGCTTAAAACTTCTATAGTAATGCTAATATAAATTGTAGCGCATGTTGCAAAATACAAATGGAGATTAGGGACAAAAAGTCTCCCTTTGCAATTTATTGCGAGGTAGTACATATGAATTAAAAAATTATGAGTGATCGAAAATTAAGCTCTTTTTGAACAAATTTACACGCTAAACTTAAAGGCCCGTTTCGATCGCTCATGACTTTTAAATGAAAATTGCTAATAACTCGTTCTAAAGTACAAATAAAAGCTATTTATCTATACTTACAATTTTTACAATATTATCTATACTTACAATTTTTTTGTAGCATTTTCTACCATACATTGACCTTGCAAAAAAAGATTTAAAGACTATGATTTTATATATATTTTGAATAAATGGACCTTAATTCGGGTTCTAGGGCCCATTGGCACTAACGCGCCGAAACACATTTCTCATATTTTCAGCTAAAGAATGTCTCTTTAAAGTATCAAGCAAATTCAGAACCCGGAGGGTATGGACAATCCTTGTAAGCGGTTAACAATATATAAGTCTCAATAGTCGGATCTCAGGAAATGGATACTTTTGGAACCTTGTATGTATGCCATGCATGTGTTCTAGCTGTACACTTATCATTGATTGTATGAAATACTTTTTTTGTCGTTTACTTTTATAATACTTAAAAAATTTAACTGTTGCACTTACACCTCATAATTCATTTAGTGTTGTATGGACACAATTCTCTTATATAAAAAATTATATAGTTCTTAAAATTTGATTTAAAAGCCCAATGATTATTAATCCTTCATTCAGTTATTAGTCCGATCCCTTCGGTCTGAGTTTCATTTATCTGATGGCTCTTTCACAATTCTTTTTATTTATAAAGTGTAAGGTAAATGATTAACACGTGCTAGCAATTGGGTAGCACTATTGAACGCATTCGACCAACCTACCAGTCTACCAGTTACTGAATCTTTCACGTTATAAGCTAATTAATTTATACTATATGTTACTTAGTATTAAAAATATTTGATAGGTGCTGCATCAATTTTCGAGTTTCAAGAATTTGTCTCGAACGTTACGAAAAAGATTACGCCAATATCATCAGGTTCTATTCCATTATTATCCGAGCTTTCATTGAAAAATGTAGCAAATTTTACTGTTGAAAAACTGATAAGTGTAAGTAGTGTTATAAATATTCATATATACGTATACATTTAAAAACTTAATAGATGAATGAAACGTATATTTTCATTATTCAATTTGCGCTTTTCTTGTATAAGTTATAAAGTTTGAAAAACCTTGTCAGTATTTCGATAATGTAATGACGGGTAATTTAAATTTTTAATAGCTAACATATCTTTTCTATATAATTATGTAATCTTCAAAGTTATTTTGTACTATATTTTATTAGATTTCAAAATTTAATATCAAATATAATGTTTCATTTAAATCTATGCTTGGAATATAAATTAATTTAGCTAGGCTTCTATTTTTAAAATTTATATTTTTAGTAACATTAAGGGTGCGTTCACAGTGGCAAATATAACCATGTTAAAAAAAGAAAAAAAAATACAAAATGTATATGCCTAGAATAGTAATATGCATATACCCAATGAAAAAAAAACCAACCCGTTGAGGTTAGGTTTCTCACCCGGTTCGCTCGAGATGGACTGAGGTTGAAAATTTTCCTCGCGGATCGAGTGAGATACATCGAGGATTGCTTGAGGTCAGCCCGAGTCTCAACAGAGATCAATCCGAGATTCACCATAGGCGATATCGAAATCATCCGAGGTGTGATCGTGGTCTGCCGAGGTGAGCTCGAGTTGTACCGGGTTCTACCAAGGGGATTCCGAGGTATAACTTGGGTCTACCATGGTAAGCCCGAGTTGTTCCGGGGTTTGCCGAGAGTATACCGAGGGGAGAATGGGGAGACCGAGGTGAATCCGAGTTGTACTGGGTTCTACCAGCGTGTTACCTGGGTGTACCGAAGTGAACCCGAGTTGTACTGGGT
>UELU01078610.1:0-13431 GCA_900490025.1 Megastigmus dorsalis
AACGTTCTCCAGCCCCGACTATTGGACGAGTCCAGGTCAAAAAGGAGAGTATTAAAATTGAATGTTTATGTACGCTCGTCAGGACGTTACAAAGGTATAAAAAATGAATGCATTTTAGAACAGTTCAATTATTATTTAAGAGAAAAAAGTAATTACAGCGGTATTATAATAGTTTGAGTATTTTCAGAACTTTTAGTTTTCTATATCCTCACATCTAAGGCGTAAAATATTTATTACAGTTCGATTGGCTTTTATGCCCGAGGGGCTTGTCGGTTACCACGCCGAACTAATTAAACCGATTTTCTCTATAAACGGCTTTGGAGTTTAAATTATTAGTACTCATGAACACAGATATACTTAATAAAATATTTTACACCCTCTGGCCATAAGAATAAACACTCGCTTCGACTTGCTCCAATAAAATATGAATTCGTTTTTAATTGGTTTTGACAGACTAAAATTCCTAAAAATGAAAGTGAATTCTTTTTAATGGTCATCAAACATTTGTATGTAAAAATCTATCATTGTTGAAATTAAATTAAAGTTTTAAATTTCATAGAAGCTCTTCATCGACTCTACCAATGAATGAAACTTATAAAGTTTGAATTTGAAACTTTCAGCTCCTACCACTAACGAGTGTCAAGTCCAAAAAGTGGCAAACTCAAAACCGCCAAACTACCGCCACCAACTCGAGCAATAGAGATATACAAGCATCCCCGTAATTAAATGCCGTTAATCCAGCCACCCCCGCGGGACCGAAATAAAAAAAAAAAGAAAAAAGAAGCGGCAGCGAAACTCCGCACGCGCGGTGCCGTAAACTTTGCTCCGCGCGCAGTTCATCGCTTTTGCCGCGTCGTCCCCTCATTTCCTGCGGCTGTCTTTCTGCACCTCCCCCTTGCTCCCCACCTCCTTTATCACCGCGTCATTTTCCACCCCTCCCACGCTCACTCACTCTCTCTCACACACATACTGGCAAGCACGGTACCCCCGGCAATTAAGCGTCGCTAAGAGGTTTCCGCGTTTTAGAATCTATCTCTCTCTCTCTCTCTCTCTCTCTCTCTCTCTCTCTCTCTCTCTCTCTCTCTCTCTCTCGGTGTCCTTCGCCGGAAGCTTCCGGCTTTAATTGGTGTTTATTGAGCGACGGCGCGCAAAGAGGCCCCGGGCGTACAGCAAGAGAGAGGAAGAGAGAGAGAAAGTCCCTCTGTATCACGGAAATTCACATGCAGGAACTTTTGCGTCGGCAGCCTCGGTGAGCGAGAGTCCTCCACTTATGCTTGATCCTTTCTTCAGGATGCGTCTGCGCGTAATCTTGTAAGCGCCGTATAAGGGACTGCCGCGGCTTGAGGTGTAAATTAGCGTGGTCGAGAAGAAGCAGCTCTCTTCTCGTTCACTCAATCTATTCTTAGAAACTGCCTAGACTCTTCCATTGTTTAACCCTCCGCATCGTAGTTAAAGGAAATATTTTTTCTCATTCTGTTTATTTGTAGGATTTTTAATTCTATTATATAATTAGTTGCTGGGAATAATAAGGATTTCCATTACAAAATTGCCCCCTGACAAATGCAAAAGGAATATTTTCAAAGCAAATAAAAAGCCGCTAAAAGTACAGTAGTAGAAAAGGGAGAATGAAAAAGAGCGTTTGGAAATCGCAGAATGAATAATTGCAAAAAAGTAATTCCAGAAATATATGCACCACGAGAGGCTGCATCAAAGCTGGCGAAAAATCAGTACAACTGTCTACCTATATGCATAAAACAGGAGAGAGAAAGAGAAAAAGGGATGTAGGGTTGAGAGAGGGAAGGCTGCGGTTGTACTTCTCCGCGATCGCCTTTGCTTTAATATGCACGGTTCATTTTCTCGATTTCCCGCGGTCGTAATACGTGTTCCCTTTTTATTAGCCCCTCCATCCCAGGCCCCCCACCTCAGACATCCTGTAAATTTTCTTCCTTGCCTCTCGCTGATATACCTTCTCTCCTTCTCTTGGCACCCAGAATTTATATTCAGCGCCGGCTCCTTCTCTGTTGAGATAGAAAAGCCAGAGAGGGGAGGGGGGAGGGGAGGGAAGAACGGAGGAAACAAAGAGAATAATAGAGATTGAACTACTGCTTTCTTTTTCTTTTTTACTTAGAGAAAGATTGCCTATGATTCTCTGAATGACATGTTTGAGCTTTTGAAATGCACGAGCTGTTAATTTAAAGTGCAATCACACGACAAATGACGATAATTTTATAGTATCGTTTATTATTTAATTATAACTGATGTCTCGCTGTATGCATAATAATGAAAAAAAAAATCTTTCTCTTTCTCTCTCTCGGATGCCGGCCATGCCGACGGAGACTGGTGTTAGATCCTTCCAGGTCCAGAGAGCGAAGGACAGGAATTCACTTCCATCGGATATACGCTTTGCACCGTCCCTCTCTTGGTTTAAGGTCAGGATCTACGATCACCTGCTTGCTATCGACGCGTGCTAGGTCCTCGGCTTCGTTTTCGTTTTTGTTTTTGTTTATTTTATTCTGCGAGTAATTAATTAAATTAAACTGTAAATCGGCCTTTCAGTATTTTTGATTTTAAGTTTTAAGTATTATTAGAAATGCGAATGAATTTACTACTTGTATAAAGAAGAAAAAGGATTTATTTTGTATAAATTATTGTACTTTTTGTATTTATATGCAATAAATGATATATATCCATCTATCTATCTATCTATCTATCCTTCTCTCTCTCTCTCTCTCTCTCTCTGTCTCTGTTTCTGTCTCTGTCTCTGTTTCTGTCTCTGTCTATGTCTCTCTCTCTCTCTCTCTCGTGCTCTCCATTATTCCCCCGTTTTATTTTTCTTTCAAAACAGAAATTTCCATTTTCCGCGCTCTCTCCTCTTCAAGACGCAGAATAAGCGCCTCAATCTTTTGTTCGTCTCTGCTATGCACCGACGATTCTCTATCTCTCTCTCTCTCTCTCTCTCTCTGTCTGCCTTTCTTGCGATGTACAGCCACTCGCGTCGCGCGCACGCACACGCCCGATTTCGCCTATTTTCTCTCGTTCTCTCGGCCCCCTTCTCGCGCTGTTTAATTTTACCCGTGTTTACACCGAGCTTTCCCTCCCTCCCGCCCCTTTAGCCATAGTTGGCTTATCTGCAGTGCAGCGCGAAGGAACCTTTTCTCGCCGGGATTTCTCTGGCACTTCTCTCCTTTTAATGCCTATTTACGACTTTTGTAACTCGAGTTCGGCTTAAACCGTGTGTAGGCTCTTATCTCTTCCCGCGCTTGTGCTTCTTTGTTTAAATAAGATTTTGGTTTGTCTAGCGAGTTTTCGACGATTGCATTGCCTACAAGCCGGACTAAGTGTGCGCGACTTTTTACCAGCGGTCGGAAATTGCACGTCCAGAGTATATATTCCTTCCTCCCTCTTTGTAAAGTTAATGGGCTGCTGTTTTCTCGAGCCACTATAAAAAAATTATCCCAGCGAAAACATTCTTTATCTCAACTGAAGTAATGAGAAATTCGCGAATGATACTTTTTTTAAATCCGATTAACTTTATAAATAAATATCCACGTAATGCCTTGTAAAATATATCTACACAAGCGATTTTTATACGGCAATTCCTAGAATCTCATCATCTACTAATCGTACATCACTGGTTTAATTTCTTTGGAAATTACTGCGCTGTTAATTAAATCCGATGGTATGCTTTATCACCTCGTCAGAACTCCAATAAAAATCTTCAAACGTTTGATATCGTATACATTTTCCAACATCTATGTCGAGTTAGCACTCAAATTAATCCAACAATACATTCGATTAGATCCGCATGACGTAAAAGGACCGAGCAGCATCAAATGCAATTGCCACGAATTTTTCAGGGAATCAACTCTTCACTATTCACTCGGATTCGTTGTAACGGTTTATGAGAAATAAGGGGCAGAGGAGGATGAGGAGAAGCAGTAGGGGAAGCTGTTGCTGCGTTCTTTCGGCAAGGCAAAGTGGCTGCGCGCGATTTCCGCGAAAATGAACATTCCTGGCGCTCGGGTTGCTGCTCTTCACGAGTAGCAGCGAGGTAAACCGAACATTCTTTGACGATGCGATAATGCGGATGAAAAGCAGGGGGAGCCGACTGAAGGATGTTGGAGCGAAAGAACAATAGCGAAAACAATGCATTTAATAAAGCGGGACATGAATACTTGGCGTGATTATTGACTTTTTCTTCTTTTGTCTGCGAGATTATATCGATGAACTTTTTTAATTAACAAATAGCAATGGTGCGCGTGTCGAGAGTCGATTGCATGGTTGAAGCTCTCATATATATTCGAAAACAGCATTTATTTCAAAGAAAACGCATATCACGACAGCGAAATCAAAGAATTGATTGCTAAATGACCGCAAAAGAGTTATTACAAAAGTAAACTCTGGAACAGTAACGATGATTCATGCCAAAAGTCAGGTTTGCACCCATTGCTCCGTGATTGGCGTTCAAAAAAAGAAATTCAAACGAATAATATTCAAATACTGCTCGATGAAATGGTACTCGTCCCGCCGAATAAACCTCCCATTAAATCGTCTCTAACAACATTACACTGCGCTCCTACCTCCCAAAAAGACCAAGAAAGCAGAGAATATCGTTATACGGTCCTCTCTCCCTCTCTCACGCTCCTTCTTCCCTAAAATCGCACTATAGCGCTGTGCGCCGTGGAAAACTCGACAATCCGATAACGCAATTAGCATGCACAGAGAGCGGCAGAGCGAGCGAGCGAGCGAGAGAGAGAGAGAGAGAGAGAGAGAGAGAGAGAGAGAAAGAGAGAATGGACGTGACTGCGCGTGAGGATCCTCGAAACTTGATTTTATGCAAAGGCACTCTTCCCTCCTCACCCTTCCTCACTCGCGTGCTCACGTTTTGATGGTGAGGGGGAGGTTGGCTTTAAAATCAGACGGGACTGAAGATTCGAAGGTTGCCACACAGATAACGCGATCTTGAGCCAAGACGATGCGCTGCGGGCCAGCCGGGAAATTAAGCTAGGAAGATTAAACACCCCATTCACTCTCTCTCTCTCGCTCTTGCTTTTAATCTCTTTCTCTCTCCATCATTCTGTCCCTTAAGTCTCCTCTCTGGTCTTTCTGCCGTTCGAGTACGCAGGGCTCGGGACCGCCAGTTTTCAAGGGAATACAGAAATTACCCGAAATCTATTTTACCCCTCCTAGGTCTTTCATGGTGTAGTAAAAAAAGTAGATTTTTCTGTTTTATCGGACGAGTGGATACTTGAATTTAATCGTGCGATCGAGCGACTAATTGTGCATCACTAAACCCATCAACCTACTAGATTCCAAAAAATAAAAAGTTTATACGCTATATTATTCTGCAATATCTTTGTTCAACGTAAAATTAGAATTTTTTTATTCCGTTAGGCTAGTTACTTCATTCTACAGCTGAGGTATGGCCTGGTAACGAATCCAACATTTCCGTTGTTGAGAGAGAGAGAGAGAGAGAGAGAGAGAGAGTGAGAAACCATTAATAAAATTAACCGCTTATTGCGTATGCATTCCAACAATCGCCAGATAAATCTCACATCGAGCCTCAAAGTCATAAATTTCAGTCACTATACCCAAAAGAGATTCAATTAACACCAAGGCCTTCAATCTAATAGCTCTCTCATGGAAAACCTTCATCGCCATCTGTTCAAAATATTTTTCCAACTCGAATATTCTTTCAACACGATATCCAGCTCCACTAAACGACTGCTCTACACTCACCATTAGCCATAGCTATATACACCCGCTGCTAGCTCATCAACACTTTTCCATCTTTTCGCGCATATCGGCTGCATTCAAGTGCGCAAACTGGGCGCAAAAGCACGCAGGAAAACAAAGCAAAGCTATTATTTCACTCCCCTGCACTCTTCAACTCGCGAAATAGCCGAGCGCACACGAGCCTGGGCGCGAACTAAGCCAGCCTATCTCCATACGCTCGAGAGCTTGGCTGACTGGCTGGTGGTGGTAGTGGTGGGGCTGCTGCTGCTGATGGCAGGGTGGGAGGGATGGGCTTCGGGGGGTAGCCGAGGCCAGTGAGTTAGCCGAACTTACTGCTAAAAGCCAATCCAGCCGAGTGCGATTAGCGTGACCATCTCTCCTTCTATACATATATATATGTATATGGCTGTACATGTATATATACGGCGCTTTCTCTCTCTCCCTCTAAAGCTCTTCCTTGTTCGCCCGGTAAAGTGCATCCACTCCATCCCTTCTCTCCTCCTCTTCCCCTCTGTTCACTCTCGAGTTTCTCTACTTCGCGCGTTCGCAATTTCGAGTTTCACTCTACCCTCTTTATTCTATGTACGCTTCGAAGTGTTTTTCTCTCTCTCTCTCTTCATCTCTCTCCTGCTCGAGTTCTCTTTCTGCTATTCTATCAACTCTCTTTTTCTTTTCCCGTAATTTAAAGTCCGTCTCCCTCCCTGTCTACTTTACCTTAATCTTTCTTTAGATCCTTTCTTTATCCTTTTTTACTGGTACTTATGCATCCTTTCGTCTACTTCTTATCTACCCGAGTCTTTAATTGTTCTTGACGTTGTTCTTCTCAATCTAATCATACACAAATTCATATGTAATACCACGTTTCTCCCAGAATAACTTGTTCTTGTTGATGGTGTAGTGCTATTCATTGAATCTAAAGGTTGAATCAACTGAACCCTACTTCGCTCATGCAGCGATAATTTGCTTCATCCTCGCTCATCCTCGATTGCTGTTTGCAATCGAAATCTTTCTCTTCTGCTCTCTATTCCCCCTCGCTTATTCCGGGCAGAAACAGGCAAAAGCAGACCAGAAACAAGGAAGTCTGGAGATAGATAATACCTTAGGCTGCCCAAGTTAGAAAGCCACATTTCCCCTCTCTCCTTTCAGCTTGTAACTGTAAGCTTGTAAGATAGGAGGCACTTTGACCGTAAAGAAATGACACGGAGGACGAGCAAAAGATGCGGCCCGCTGCCGCATCCCCATCAAGTCGCTGAGGGGACGCGAATAGGGGAGGATTTTAGCTGTCTTAAGAGTGAACGACAGAGAAATGAAGAGAGACAGAGAGTGAAAAACTTTATAATCCAGCCTTACGCTATAGAAAGGAATTGAAGCTTTCACAACTGCACTTATTCAGGCTCTCGGAATTTTTGTCCATACCAGTTTAACTTTCCAATAGATTGGAAACTTACAGATGTACCCAGAATAGATAAGTATTTTGAATTTTTTTGTAACACTCGTCATGTCAGGCAATATAACTCATTTCAAGAAAAAACTTATAAAAATTGGTTAACAAAAGTACTGATTCAAAGCATCAAGTGCAACCACTTATCAAATTATTCACCCACAAAGAAGTTTTCCGTGGCGAATATAGCTTGCTATTCCCTACCTCTATGGGTGTTGGACTTAACCAGTGATGAAGAAGAATTAAAAAGGGTGAGGAGGTTGACACTGATGTAAGAGTACTTGCAGAATGGTATAAGGTCTAGACGATGCTGAAGACACTGTGAAATTCCTCGTACGACACTACTGGTACTCCGTTGTCGGGATACTTAAGAGAGGCCAACCACGTCATTAATTAATCTCACGACGATAAATGCTAAGTCCTCTGCCAACTTCGGAGATGTACCACCGCGTAGGTTTTCAACAACCAAATCATCCAGTGAAGTTGGCGGAGTAGACGAGAGAGAGAGAGAGAGAGAGAGAGAGAGAGAGAGAGAGAGAGAGAGGGAGGGGGAGAAAGACGGATGACTAGATAGAGAGAAGGAGAGAAAGGAAGGAATGTGCAGGAATAGAGAATGCAAATCAGGATAATGGACTCAATAGGTATAGTAATAGAAATCGGTTGGAGTAAAATAGACGTCGGCAGGTGTTCTTAAGTGCGGAAGACTGTAACGGAATTTATTTTGCAAATTTACGAGTTGCTTGAAACCATTCAACAACTTAAAAGCTACAATTTTAAATCAAGCCAACTCTGAAGTTCTAAAGAAGCACAGGGAATATTTTGGAGTAATAAAGCTTAGATTTTTTAAATTTGATTGAATAACTTCTTAACCAGGTGAAAGCAAATAGTTGAGGGATTGTTAATAAATCTTTGTTCGGAATATGTCAGGGCAGCATTGGCCCTATGACCTTAAAACTGTAACACCTTTAAGTTGCTGACAAGTTATAAGTATAGAACAGTCTATTCTATACTTCTGAGACTAGATATTTATAAGAGTTTATAAAATTGACTTTGCTAGTGGCTTAGCTGAGTAAGTACGATAATAAAGCTTAAAGTCACAGCATACAATTACCAATTGTGTAAGCTCATTAACCTGATACTTAAGGGAGTCGAGTCCATACAGTCCTACCCAAAAGTTTTGTATGTAGGTAGCATTATATAAATTAGTTTGTGAGTGCTGATATTAGGAATCAAACCAAAGCTGCTTTTCTCGTAGTATATACCAAATTGTATCTTGTAATATTTAACACCTGAAATATTTTCATTTTCACAAAACCTGCTAGACTAGTTGAAGACCTTTTATTTTCCCAATAAGTCAATTGCATAACTGAAATAGGATATTACATATGGTGTGGCCTTAGAGTCATTGAATATTTCAATTTAAATAATATTCATTAGGTAAGAATTTATATGCAGAATGTTTTTAGGGTCTTAGAATAGTAGTGAAAATCCGAAATATACGCAATGCCACTTGCAAAACTGAAATTTGGTGAAAACACGAGACCAAGGGAGGAAGAAATAGTAAATTAGAAATATAAAGAGAGGAAGAAGAAGAGTCTGCGTCACATAACCGGGCAGATGATGCACAATCCAACTGGCTTACGACACGTTAAAATCACCGGCCAGCTTCCTGGCTCCTGTCCACCTACTCCAGACACAGCAGCTAGCATGCTGGGTAAACAACCTCTCTTTACATCTATTCTCTCTCTCTCTCTCTCTCTCTCTGACGCTCTCTCTCTGCGGCCCTCACTCATTCTACGGAATCTCGCCGTCGACCATTGTTCTATGTGTCTCGTATTGCATGGGTTTAGATTCGATTGACTCGGACACGCGACCATTGTGCCCCGCGTCGCTCTTCCGTCGTAATGACTCCGAATGGTAATTAATTAATTCGACCTCTGGCTCTCTCTCTCCCTTTGTCCCTCTCTACCCTCTCTCTCCTCTTTCTCTCTCTCAATCTCTCTCTCACGGCTCTGTTCCGTTGATAATTTTCTAGTTAGGAATTGTGTTACAAGTTTAGTGGACTGAAGCGACTGCGAGGCGCAGCAGAATGGTTGTCACGGTAGACATGGAAGCGGCCAGCGTTGCTCTATTGGGTGGAATGGATAATTAGGGAATCGATGAGATATAGAGGTGATTGACTCTCTCTTTTTCTCTCTCTCACGCTCTCCCCCACCCTCTCACTCTCTCTCTCTCTCTTTCTCTATCTCTTTTTTTTCATTATATACCGAATGGTAATTGCCATTATTGGTCGGTATTAATTTTCCAAACGGTCCTTCTCTTACCTGAAATCGCTAATCACATCAATCTCATTCTACGTTTGAATTGAATTTCCCAATAATACCTTTCGTTGAAATGTAAAGTTTTATTTTTTATTTTTATTCTTCCACGAATTAAAAGGAATAACAATCTATCGTAGATTCTCATTTCAAAGAATTAATCAATCAATTTATTTCAAGGGAAATTTGATCTTGTCCATAATATTTCTTCTTTTATTTAAAAAAATGTAGTGGAAAAATGTTTAAAGCGGACGTAAGCATAAAACAGAATAGAGCAATAAGTGCGGCAGCGTTAACTCGACAACAAAAGAAACCCATCGAGAAAAACCATAACCAAGACTCGCGTTTATCCTCTACCTTCGCCACTATTTGTTCCTTATTTATGATTCAATAAGTGAAACGTTACAAACGAACGAGGAGCGTCGGCAGCAGTGGAGTCGGCGGTACGCAGCTACACGAAAAACAGGGAAACAAAAGAAGAAGCGCAAAACGTAACGCGAAAGAAGGTTGGTAAGTAAGACGCAGAGAATAGCAACGGGCGCGAAGAGAGTTGGTCGTATCAGAGATACGCTTCCCGGGAGTAACGAACGACGGCGGCAGAGGTGGCGCAATTGGGAATTATTGTTCCCCGGAGGGTCAAGCTTCGACGACTGGAATTCGTGCGAGAACAAGGGAACGGGAGAGCGGAACAGACGTACAGACATAGACGAAGACTGCACACATACAAACCATGAAGCGCAAAGTGCAAAGTGAGTCCTAAGCGCACTTCAAATGCGTGGAGGAAGTGGAGGAAAATTTATGGCAAGTGACCCTTGAAGGCGAAGAACTTCCGAGGTTAAATCATTCCCGCTGCGTCGTTATTGCGTGCGGATACTTTCTCCCACTATGCCGCCGTCACACTTTAATTTTTTCCACCCTTTCCTTCCTTCTCTTTACTCTTTCCTCGTTGCTATCATAGTTTTCTCTCGCTATTCCCAGGCGAGTCTCTTACTGTTAACTCTATAGCCTCTTTTTGTCTTTCTTGCTCTATTTTTGTGTCTCTATAGATTTTTCAAGTAAAGCTTGTCCGTGGGAGTTGAAAAATGTTTTTCTACAATAAACTTGATGGGCTGATTTAGTGGATAAGTTGGCAAAGATATAATAGAGTTTCATGATGTAAATTATATACCTAATTTATCTGGCCAAAGCTTGTCGCTTTCTACTTATTTGAACTTTTTTACCTTATCATTTTTCTCTTTTCTTCATCATGAAAGAGAAAAACAAAAAAGTTATTATCCAATATCCATTTCTATTATAAGTATATATGTAACATACTGCGAAAGGTGTGATCGATGCGTGCGACGAAAAATAATAATAAGCTACATTGTTAACTTGTACAATTTTCAAGTTCGTCTGTATTTTACGTATCGGAGTCATACCTCGAGGAGCGGTTTCCCTTTGCTCTCTCTCTCTCTTTCTCTCTCTTTCTCTCTCTCTCTCTCTCTTTTTCTCTCTCTCCACTTCCTCTCCCTCTTTTTCTCTCATTTTCCGTAGGATCTTATAAGTTTAGAGATAAGAAAAGTTTTTTAAGGATGGCTGTGTTGAAGCATTGTTTAATTTTGTTTTCTTAAGGAGTTTCCGGGGGAAAAAGCTTCTCTCGCGAACGATAAATTTTTACTCCCAAGTTTTTGATTTCGATTGTCCGGATTCGATTGCCGAGGAAGATTGAATTATCGGTTAAATTTTCTTTCCAAAGAAGGGAATTACGTCACCAAATATATTTTCTCGCTATGATAACCAAGTTCTTTTCAATTTGAACACAGACCAAAAAAACAACGATGAAAAACGCTAAATTTTAGCATCATTCTAATTTTTATATTTTTGT
Organism: Megastigmus dorsalis; assembly: GCA_900490025.1. Classification (NCBI taxonomy): domain Eukaryota; kingdom Metazoa; phylum Arthropoda; class Insecta; order Hymenoptera; family Megastigmidae; genus Megastigmus; species Megastigmus dorsalis. The sequence continues at coordinate 11,360 of UELU01078610.1, forward strand.
AAGAATTCTTTATTAAGAACCTGCTCCACTTTATTTGAAATGTCAAACTTCATAATCATGGCCCATTACCAATTACAACAACAAATAATCCGTATGAAATTTTATTTAAATAAGTAATAAGGTGACTTATCCTACGCTCGCAGAATAAGTTTTAATGTCTCAGACTAAATAATGGAACAACGTTGGAATCACGCAACTTTTTCGAAGCGCTCAAATCGCCCGTAGCACTTAACTCTTTGGCCGAGGCATAACATAGAGCCGCGCCTAAGCTAAAGCGCGTCGAAGCCCGAGTCGCCTATATATATACTCACGACTACGGTACACACGCGACCTTTGTTACGCATTCGGGCAATAATCTCCATTGGCTCTTGATAAGGTGCGAGCATGCGAAGGAACGAGTCTCGTTAAGCTGATTACTCGTGCGCTCGGGCTCGTGCAGTGTCAGTGCCGTCATGCGGGAGGGGAGGGGGGGGGGAATTTTACGTTGATACGAGAGAGCCCGGGGGAAGGGCGAGTAGATTGAGCCTCCCCCTCTCCCTCGGGAGCTTTTTTCGCAATTTTATCTCAAACATTTTTAAATTAACGTTTATGACGGGGAAGGGCTTCAATCATTTTTAAATTAAGAATCGATTAGCATTCGCCCTCGTATCAGGAATTCTTTCGTTATGGGGAACATTGAAATTTCTGTTTCATCATATTACAGTAAACTGAGATCCACGGAAATTATCCTACGGTTCAATGAATTCATAGCGAACGCGGAATCGCTCGATTATTATTATCTCCCGCCACTGGAAATCGTAATAAAGCAATTTGGTGAAAGAAAAGAGCGAAGCCAAATAGCGCGCGAGGCAGAAACATAGCGAACGATCTTTAATTAAGGGCATCTAATTAAATTTCATCGCGGAAAAATAGCGCGCGCCGAATGAATTCTTCGCGAGTTCTCTACAGCAAACAGCGTGGGCACGAAACGGCGGAAGGATAAAGCGAGAAAAAAAGAAAGAAAACGGGGATGAAGGTAGAACAGTTGCCCGAGAGCAAATACGTTATTCCATGTAGGCGAAGAGCGAAAAATGATAAATCCGGCGGTGCCGAGAGAGCCGGCGAGTGTGTGCGTGTGCGCGCCTTGACCTCCCAACAGTCCAAGCTCTTGGTATTAAATTTCATCAAAGTGACCCCAGGAGCTTTTACAAGAATTGCAGCGGCGAATGCACTAATAATGCTCGATCGTGTATTTTCTGGCTACAATATGCGTAGGTTATATAATATGGGGTGTATAAAAGAGCGTAAATCCGCGACGCGTGCGTTCGCTATATATTGTTCAGGTTAAAAACGAAGTGGGTATGGACAGACGGAAAAGTAAAAGGAGGAGAGAATCGGAATCGAGTGAAAAGAAGGCTGAAAGGAAGAGGAGGAAGAAATAAAAGAGTTCTGCGGGGGATCATAACCATTTTGAAATTGCCGTTCAGCTACCCTCGGGGCAGGCTCTGCACACGCAGTTTGCCTAATCCACTTAAACGAGTACAACTGAGCACTCAAAGTTTTTTAATCTAAAGTTCTGCGCTATAGGACATTCCTTCACTCTTTTTTTTCAAGCGATTCTACAAAAATTTTAATTATAAAAAATTAATCGTGAGCTGTCACCGTTGACTTAAACTCAAAGACAGCTTTCTAGGTTATCCCCGCGTGACGAAAAACATTCATCACTAACGACAAACAATTTTACAAGATCGACTCGGGGCAAAAAAAAATGAATTACAGCCTCTGAAAAATGAAAACTGCTCTCTCTTTCTTTCTCTCTCTCGGACGTTGATATGGGGGGAGATGCGCTCGTGCCTTTCTCCAGCACGGTCGTGAGTCTCGGTGTTACATTAGATAGTAAATTAACGTGGAAACCGTAGGTCGATAGTGTAACTAAAAAAGTAAATAAAGCCCTTTATAGCCTGCGGTTTATAAGGGCATGTACCACCGAGACTTTGCGCAGAAGGCTGGTTGAAGCTTTAGTCTTACCCCATCTTGACTACTGCGCTGTAGTGTGTCTTAACGCGTCCGACGAGCAGAGAACACGACTACAG
>UELU01078644.1:0-17259 GCA_900490025.1 Megastigmus dorsalis
CTCATCGACTACCAGACACGCAGCAACCTCAGCAAGAAGACTAATACTACAGATTATTTTAAAGTTCGCGATTAGTCTAAGTTAAACATTATAAAGGAAAAATAAACTTCGATACGAGTAAAGAAAAATATAAAAAGTGAGTACACTAAAATATTATTATTCCCTATCTTCTTCTCACTCTTACACACACCTAATCTCTCTCTCTTACTTCTTGTTGAGTGCACGAAATAGACAATTATTGTCGCTTTTCGGGCTCAGCAAAGTTGAGCGCACGAAATAGGCAATTATTGTCGCTTTTCGGGCTCAACAAAGTTGAGCGCACGAAATAGGCAATTATTGTCGCTTTTCGGGCTCAGCAGAAGTCGAGACGAACACGCACAATCAGGGATATACACTCAACTACATAACCCGAGTTATTGGACGAAAGTCTAGACTCGAACAAAAAAACCGACTAAGCGCGCGTCTGTCCGACGTGACAAAGGTCAGGTTTACAAATAATGTCAATTAGCCGTCGATGCCGTTATCGCCGTTTCCCAACTTTTACCGCGTGGAGGTTGATATTTACAAAAGTCTTTTTTTTTTTTGTTCTTTTTTGTATTTTTTTATTTTTTTTTTGTATTTTTTGTATTTTTTATATTTTTTTTACTATTTTTTTAATCGTTTTGTAATTTATGAAGTATTCTGTATTTATTTTTAAATATTTTTTATTTATATAAACTAATTAAATAAAAAATCATGATATTCTATAAAAAAAATGTTGCCGTTTTTCTGATCATATTGATATCGACTTGAAATTAGATATACCAACTCTACTATCACACAGTAGACTGTAAGACATAAAAGGACCTACTAGAATTATTGCTAATGCTCTAAATAAACAAATTAAACAAAGTATACGCGATATTCTATAAACAAATGCTGCTGTTTCTCAGAGCATACTAATATCGAGTTGGAATTGGATATCCAAACTCTAATATAACAGAGATGACCTGTAAGATATAAATGGACCTAATTGAATTGTTGATAATGCCCTAAATAAACAAATTAAACTAATTAAACGTAACATTCTAAAAACAAATACTGTCATTCTGGTAGCATTTGATATCGGATGGAACTTCGGTATACAAACTGTACTATCACATGAAAAACATGCAAAAAATAAATGCAGAATTGTTGTTGATGCCTAAATAAACAAATTAATTGAAAAAACGTGATATTATATAAACAAATACTACCGTTGCTCAGAGCATATTGATATCGAGTTGACGATTGGTATAAAAAATTCTACTACCGCATAGGAGACCTGTTAGTTATAAGTGGAGCTTCCCAAATAGTTATTATACACATAAACAAGTTAAATCTAGAAAACATAATATTCTATAAATTGTTTTTATGGGCTTCATGCTTATTATTTCATATTTACTTTCTGCAAGTGTATTACAAATGCTTATACATAATCGCAGTAGATTTTCCCATACACACATTGTTATTCGTATAAATATTTCTACACTACTTTTGTTATTGTTTTGTTACACATTGTAAAAAGTGATACTTATTCTCCTACAATATTTGAGATACGCATATTATACATTTTTTTTTCATTTTCTTAAAGAAGTTTATATAAAAAAAATACATTTTTTCTTTATCTAGGGTTTCACCAGAAGTACCATGACTCCAATTTAAATGACAGTTGTAGTTATGACGTAATTTTTTAGTACAGGATGTATCACGAGGTATGTATTGTAGCTATGAAGTGTTTTTAATAAAGAACTACGTACACAGTAGAAGAAAAAGAAGTTCCGTGATGTGACTATTTAATATAATGCAGTATATTGAGTTCTAATTAAAAATATCCATGTGCACAAAGTTAAGACTTCTTTAAGTTGTAGTAATCTATGTTTTCGCGATACCATTACCAAAGTTGCAGAATATTAAATTATTTTCAAGCCTTATTTAAGAGATACGAGAGTCGTTTGAAAAGTCCGTGCAAAAAAACTACTTAATTTTTTGGGATACATGTTTTTAATTTTTAACATAGTCTCTTTTTTAGGCTTATACACTTCGTTCAACGCTGCTCTAGTTTATTGATCCTTTCCGAATAATAGGATTTGTCCAAGTCTGAAAAATAGTCATTTGTTACTGCAATCACCTCTTTATTTGAATAAAATTTATTCCCGCCAGCTATTTCTTCATATTGGGGAACAAATAATAGTCCAACGGAGCCAAGTTTAGTGAATAAGGGGAATGTGAAACGAGTTGGAACCCTATTTCCATTAATTGGTTGGTGCGTTGTAGTTATAAAAGGAACGGTCGTCGCGTTTTTTGGTGCAGATTCCCCCCTGGCAACTTATTGTTGTAACTTTTCATGCTGACGCTAGGACGCTCATTTTGAGCGTCAAAATATATCGACCTCTCAATGTGTAAAGATTTAGTGTTACCAAGCTCTCATTAACGTAAAGATTTTCTACGTTAACGTCTTGACGTTAGGAAGTCAGACCTTCGTGCCTTTTCATGCAGACGCGTCAAATTAAATATCAATTTAAAAACATAGTAAATAAATTACAATTGATTTTCAAGAAATTTATCATTAGACATATGATTTTATGAAATACATTGCTTATAATGGAAACAAATTAAGTATAGGAAATTAGACTGTATTATCAATCAACATAAGTTTTGTTTTTAACCGTATTTATCTAATTTTGTTATTATTTATTACTCATTATTACGGTAGATGTTTAAAAAGTGGTCTACGGCGGTGCAGCCTCTTGTGCCCATATGGCCAGTCCAAAAATTTTGAAAACATCTATAAACTGTTCTAATCGAAGGTGCACAGTCACCATAATGTTTATGAAACTTCTCTTTAGTTTCTTGAGGCATTTTGCCTTTCAAAAAGTAATGTTTAAGGGGAGGCAGTAGCCACATTTGCACGAAATACTCACCTCGCTGAGTGGCGCTAGTGTGAGGTAGAGAAATCCCACTCATCAAGACATTTCAGTGTATTATAAAAAATACAGGCACTTATATACAAAAAACATTATCACAGGCACTGCATATTACAATCACAAGCATTTTTCAATTGTCCGATGTGCCGAATAACACGTAAATAGCACGTATAGTACTAAATGCGGCGAGACGAGACGCGTTCGTACTCGCGAAACCGGACTGCCATAACCGTATACTGACGAAACTGCCGTACGTGTGTATACATGTATTACTTGAATAAAAATACCAATGTAATGGCTTTCATACTTTTGCATGTTGTATTCTTAGTTTGTATTTTGCGCTTCATATCTTTCTACTTATTGCATGATTATTACAATATTACATATTTGAAACTCTGAGTATTCAGAATGAGTATTTTCGTGCAGGAAGTAAATTAAAAATACATAATTTATTTTTGTACTGGCAACCTATGCTGAGATAGCGGCCCATGGTCAAACTTGGCATGAATCCTATGAAATCGACTTCAGCACAAAGAATCCTTAAACTCTGAAGTATTTGAATAAAAAATGTCTTCTCTATGAAGTGGAAAATATAAAAAAGAAGAATCGATGATCAGGCGCCAGCTCCGAGTTTTGGGAACATTTTATTTTCATTTATTAGAGAGTTATGAAGATGAAAATAAGCCCCCGTTGACTTTTTTTATAACCAATGACCGCTTCAAATTAACAAAAGTAGCTTTAAATAAAATGGCGTTGTTCAACGAAGAAACTGGTAAAATATTGAAAGCTAATCATGCAGTTGAAATCGGTACTTTATTAAAAAAAGTAGTAGATTTTTTCTGTGTTAAGTGCATTGAAGATGGTAATTTGGAAGCGAGAAGTTCAGCGCAGCTTTACCTCGATTTATTAAATAGAAAAATAAAAATGGTAAACCGTCAGGCAAAAGACCTTAAATTAAAAAAAGCCAGGAAGAAGAAGGAACTTATACCGAGCACAAAGGATTTAGATATTTTTACTACCTATGTAGAAAAATTAAGAAAAGATGCTTATGATAAATTAAAATCACAATTTACTTATCAAAATTGGAAAATGTTGGCAAGAACTAGTCTTGTTCTTTTACAGGGGTTTAATAGGAAACGTCAGGGAGAAATCTCTAGACTAACTTTTGAGGATCTTGAAGAGGAGAATATACTTAACGTTACAAAAATTTCACGTGACAATGAGTACGATAAACTACCTAAGCATGTTAAGAAAGCAGCTGAAAATTTTGCACACATTAGCATTCCAGGTAAACGAGGTATCAGAAATGTAGGCGTGTTAATAAGAACTGATATTCTCAAAGGAATAAGACTTGTAATTGCCTTGAGAGATAAAGCTAAAGTACTTAGTACTAACCCTTTTGCATTTGGAAGACCATCGATCGACAAAAAGAGGGCTTTATTTTCACGCTTATGAAGCTATGAGAGAGTTCTCTAAACAATGCGGTGCTAAAAGACCGGAAACTATAAGAGGCACTATGCTTCGAAAGCAAATTTCTTCTTGGGCAAAAGCCAACGATATGAATGAGGAAGATGTAAATACATTGTGTAATTTTCTAGGCCACCAGGAAAAGATTCATAAAGAATATTATAGATTGTCGCAGCCGGTTAAAGAACTGACACAATTATCTGTGGTGCTCGGGGCCGCTCAAGGACAATCCAGTGGGAAAGAAAGTAATAATTTATTAAAAATGAACAATAGCTCTAAAAACGATTCCCAAGGATGTAGTGATGATAGCACTTCACAGATAAATAAATCTTCTAAGAATGATTCATCAAAAAATGATTTATCCAAAAGTGACTCTTCATGCATATATTCCATGGAGTCCACTATCGAAGGTACATACAAATTAAGACAAATAATCATTAAATTTAGCTACTCATATATACAAGGTGACACTAAAGTATCGGGATGGCGGAATATTTGCTCAGGTAAGATATTTTTCAAGAAGATTACGGTGATTCTTGTAAAGTAATTTTCAACGACGAATTTAATGGTGACCTTGATTTTGGCAACGTCTTTCAAGGTCATTTGAAGTTCAACTTTTTTTTAATGGAAACCCCTTTTTTGGCATCGGCAATCGATAGAGCGGAAAATTTTACATTCAAGCATGTACTCAGGTCTTCGGTACATTTTAACACTGATAGACGCGTATTTAAATAATAATCTGCGAATAAGAGAAGCGTCGTTATAACGCTCCATATCGTGTTTCATTTATGTTTCAGACGTAACTCTATGTCCACCTATGAAGGAATAAATCATCATTATTTTTATATATAAAATCGGGCTTTGATTTCATTTAAATACTTCTCCCAAAGTACCTTGGTGAATTCGAGCATTCGAGGTAGAGATCGAACGTTGCACATTTAAAAAAAATGTTGAACCTGAAATGATCTTAAAAGTCGTGGTCAAGGTCAAAATCAAGATCATCATTTAATTCCTAGTTGATAATTACTTCAAGAACGATCGTAACCTTCTTGAAAAATTTATTACCTGAGGAAATAGTTAGCCGTCTCGTTCATTTTGTGTCACGTAGTATGCTTTCTACCGCTTTACTCCCTCTCTTTCTCTTCCCTCTTTTTAACTCCTTTACTATTCTAAACAATATTTAATAACCTAAATTAATTTTTCAGATGAAGAGCAATCGAAAAAAATTCGTACTAACTTTTTTAAGTGTCACAATAATAAAAAAGATCAATCCAAAAAAAGGAAAATATCAGGTAACTTTAAATTAATAACGACAATAAGTTATAAGCTCTCTATGATCGAATACATTCAAAATTGAGCGGATAGAGAGTTTCGCTGGGTAGATACTTTTATTTATATAGTGTTAAGATCCAGGTGAAACGAATATAATATAAGTAAATTATAAAATAGTTATTGTCGATACAAGTGCGCAAAGCAGGGTTGGGGTTGGGTTTCTGGCTTGGGTGTAATTTTGGTAATGTCGTCCGAACGAAGCGAGGCTGACAACTATTGTCCGTGCCAGGTACTTGTGCACGTGTATCGAATTCTATTTCTTTTAACTGTGTGAGCAAAGCTCGATTTTCTATCTTTTTTATCTTGCAAAACATGTATTTTAGACACTATCAGCAGGAGTGTACAAAGCACAAACTTTTCAACGCCTTTCAGACTGCTTTGCGCACTCCCGCTTGAAGTGTATGAAATTGATGCTTTGCGCAATGAAAAGTAAGATGAAAAGTTATGCTTTACACACGAAGTTGAAAAATAGTATAATACGATACATGTGTCGTACGTGGCACTTCACGGCTCGGTGTGATTCGGCGTGGCTCGCTGCGCTCTGGTGCTAAGCGTCATGCTTTGAAGGGCTGCTTGAAATACAAGTATCGTACAATATTTTCTAGCACTGGTTAGCATAAATCCGTTGTCATGGTTGCCCGTGGCGTAAGCAGTTCATCTCGGTACGCTCGGGTGCTACCTTCACGGTGCCAGAATGTACTAGTTACGACACGGAAAATGTAGCGCGATTGAAGGGCGAATCGATAGCACCGCGTTCTCGTAATATTTTCTCTCTTCACTTTCTCTTGTTGGTGGCATAACTAACAAATAGTTTTCTCGCAATGTAACTACCGAGACCCACGCTTGTGCGGCTTTCGTATATTACCATTTCCCTGTTAGACGTTACTTCCTCTAGCATACTTTCTCGCGTTCCCTTCATTGTTCAATGTGCATATTTTCCTTCATTGTTCAATTTGCAAATTTTTGACTCTCCGTAATTTCCCAGTTTCCTTCTAACTTTCTCCTTGTCTCTATACCTGAAAGACCTAGGAAGACTATTAGAAGAAATCAAGAAATTGCGTTTTTACTAAGTCTTGAGTATTCTAGCGGACTCTTGAATTTTTCTTGAAAAGTAATTGAAAGGATGCTTCAGTAAAATGGTTATATTGAAAATGAATTTCCATAGAAAAATCTATTTAATTAAAAATTTTTCTTGAACTGTGGTGAAGAATACATTTGATTCTGAATAGGAGTAATTAGAATTAATTTTGTTATAAAATGATTAAACATATGGGAAAGGTAGATTAAATTCCAAACTAATTTTTTTCGAAAGATAGAAGACAGGATATTTAATAATACATCGTCACAGTAAAAATTTCCAGTAGTAAGTTTTTTGAAAACGCATAGAATATGTAATTAAAAGGACATTTAAATAACAGAATACAAATATATTTTTCTTGACACACGGTTTATTGAAAGCAGCATACAATATTGGTAATCATATAGAAAATAAATTTCTGTGGAAAATTTTTTACAAGACTGACTTTTCATTAAATTGAAAGTCATTTTTTTCGCAAGGAGGTTAAGAAGACATTTGATTATAAATGCCTGTTATAAAAATAAATTTCGTTGCAAAACGTTTTAACACGTATATAAAGTAGTTAAATTCTAAACCCATTTATTTATTAAAATTAATGTTCGTATTAAAAATGTATTTCCACAAAATATTGTTTGTAAAGATTCATTTCGCATTGAATTGAAAATCAGTTTTTCTTGAAAGATGGTTGGGAAGAAGTTTGATTATGAATGGTGGTAGTAAAAATGAATTTTGTTGTAGATTAACTTTAGATGCGTCTAGGCTAGACTAAATTCTATACTAATTTTTCTTAGAAGGTATTTGAAAGGGTATTAATGATGAATCGTCACAGTAAATATGACTATCCATAGGATGACTATCCATAGAAAGTTGTTTATTTCTAAGGAACCTCTGAATTTTCTGTTTTTCCTGGGTTCCGTTCCTAATTAACCATTGATACCATAAAATTAATTCATTATTTTTCATGAAATCGCTAAAAAACTAAGAGAACATATTTTTTGTTTTCAATGTTTATAATAGATTAATATATGATGTTTTCGAGTAGTAATAAACATAATTAAACTACGGAATGTCCTAATGGTTTTCAATCAGAACTTTTGTCATGAAATTCCCTATTGATTGGCCTATACATTTTCCCATCACTGTTTTGACAGATTACATAAAATGTCTGCTTCATTCCACATTGTTTTATTATTAGCATGGTATTACTTCTTGTGGTACATAGCAAGGAACAATTTCGTTTTTACTTAAATAGTGCCTTAAATTCGTTGTGAAAAACGTTTGACTGAATTTCTCGAAATCAGAATTATTCCTCAGCGATTAACTTTCAGCATCTATAGGTTCAAAAGCAATATTTTGCTAAAGATTTGCTTGTCAAGTGTCTATTATGGACGTGCTTTCTTTTCTCCTTTTCGTCACGTTGACGTCCTTTGATTCGTGCACAATTAGAGCATTTTTGTAGCGGCTGAAATGATTTCGCGTACTTCATTAATCCTGTTTCTGTCAGCCAGTATTCACTCAGTTTGCACGCATTGTTTGACCACTGAATTAAAATGTCTGGATTCTGTTTTATCGGAATCGATTATCATTCTGTATCCTTTGAGTTCTCAGTATAATTGATTACTTAGTAATCTTTCGAACGATTTGCTACGTCAATTTATTCCTATGCGGTTCTGACTTTATCAATCGATGGCCTTCTTAGAGCCTTTTTAGAGAATATATGTTGTACAATTTCCAATTCAAGCTCTTCCGCAATCGTCTTCGATAACCGTATAGCTATCTATACCAATAATTTCATTTCCTAATTCTAATTTTTACTTTGTTGCGCCGCAGAGTGAGATAAAAGTGATTTTTATCGTTCAAATCACTATCGATACCTCCATATTGATTTTTAAGTTAGCCGATGGTTCATTTAGTTATAAGTGAATACATCAAATAGTTTGTTTTCGCAAATCACATCACCATGCTATCCACCTATATCAGTATTTTTAGTGCTCAAAATTTATTACTAAAAATTCATCTGGAGGTATCCATAGTAAATTTATCCAGTGTTTTTTACAAAACTCATCAAAACGAAGCTGGAACGATAAAAGTCACATATTTTTTATATAGCAACTTCATAAATATTTGAACAGATATAAGTCTTTTTATTCAAAATACAATGTTATAAAATTTTAAGTTGATGAACCAATCAAAATAATGAATAACTTTTTCATTAGTATCATTAAATTTTAAATTTTAGGTATTTTACTTTTTTACGTTCTAGAATCTGATGAACCTCCAATTAAGAAATCGAAAACGGAAAAATGTAAAGGTAAGCTATTATATAAACCTTTTTTATTTCTTTTGTGTCCCGCTGATTGTAGTATCATGTAGGAAATCAGAATCTTTCGTATACCAATTAAAAAATATTTTGCATATTCTTAAAAATACATAGCATCATATACTCAAGTTTAATCATTTAAGAACACGTAGTATCATTATTTCTACATATAAATGAAAAAAAATCTTAGTTTACTTCAAGTTTTTACTTACATTGTTTCATTTTCCATTAAATGTAATAAAAAATTATCGGCAATCGATAATAGTTTAAAGTGATGGTTTAGCAAAAAGTAGATTAGGGAGCAGTTTTTGATTGAAGTTTAGCATTCTATAGAATTAAAAAATTAAAAAAAAATTATAAATTCGGTAAAATGAATTTATTGATCTTCATGGAACACAATGAAGCCAAATTTTTGTAATAATTAGTTTATTGACAAATTTTGTGCAACGTTTCGAGGGCTTAATTACATTGAACCTCCTCCTCAGGCTTCGTTGACTTAAAACTAAGTATATCACATTATTAACTTCATCATTATGTTCCAGGGTTCTGTTTACAAAATAATTAATAACTAATCAAAACGTCGATCTAGAAGTAAAAAGTATAAAAACGGATAAATATTGACTCGGACCAACATGCAAATATAAAGTTATAATTAAAAAAACGCGCAAAAAACTCACTCTATCTTTTTTTTAATTACACCCACACTTTTTTCACCCTATGCGTCTAAAAATATGAAGTCGAACTTAAGAATAAAATTGAATAATTTAGTAACCTTAAAGGTATAGTCAAGGTGTAACACAATGTGTTGTCAAAAGAGCGGTTGTCGATGAACTGTTATGCTGGTAAAAGTCAGAAGAACAATATTTATCCCTTTTTATATTTTTTATTTCTAAATCGACGTTTTGATTAGTTATTAATTATTTTATAAACAGAATCCTGGAACATAATGATGATGTTAATAATGTGATACATTCAGATTTAAGTCAACGAAGCCTGAGGAGGAGGATCAATGTGATTAAGCCCTCGAAACGTTGCCAAAATTTTTCAATAAACTAATTATTACAAAAATTTGGATTCATTGCTTTCCATGAAGATGAATAAATTCATTTTACCGAATTAGATATTTAAAAGGGAACGATAACTTCACAACTTTAAGTAAAAAATTAAAAAGATGTTAAATAAGTAAATCATAATAAGCGAAATTTACTTGCAATAGGAAATTAAATGATTGCTGCCATAATAAAAATGTAACGAGAAAATGATCAAAAACTGGGTCCTGACCAATTACTCCGTATTTCTACAACAATATAAAGTTAATGCATAGAAAGATAAATATGTAGAGATTCATGCATTAATTATTTTATTCCATCTTAATCCCTCCATTTTTGTTGATATTATATTAGCAAAGTAGCATTTCAAACAATAGAATTTTATATTTTTCAGATAAGATACGTAGGATACCATGGTCTGTAAAGGAAAAGAAAATAGTTTTATAATTTTTTGAAAATAAAATCGGCAAACCTACTGGACCAGAAATACAGGAATTAATAGATACTAATGATGTTTTAAGTAATAGGACAGTTGCAATGATCAGAGCATTCATTTCGAATTCAAAAAAATAATATTTAATTTATACTCACAATTAAAGATGTTAACTTATTCTAGATTTTATTAGTGTATGTACTGATATTAAAGTTTTATTATGAAATTTTTAAACTTTTTCAAAATAAAGTAAATTGCTATTCACATAATATTTTTGTATCATAAGTCTTCTATTTATTTGACTGTTTTAATGGATAAAGAAACATATTCGATGTTTGTAATAATATAAGAAAAATCAAGTAAATATAAATTTATACTACCCTTATTAGACACACCAAAAAAAGACAGTTCTCAGAATTTTTGTATATAAGTTTGATATATAAGTTATTACACTGTATTGATACACTATCGAAATACAGAAAAAAATTTTTCTTGTACATATAAGTAAGTTTTTATACATGAAAATGATACTTCAAAAAAAGTCCTAAAAAACAGTGTGTCCGCGATATTGATGAAATCTGTAGAATGGTTCGTTGAAACAAAAAAATCGAATAACGTTAGATTAAATATGTTGATAGTTATAGCGCATATCGTACGATTTTTGATCGTTGAAAAATTTCCAAAATGGCGGACATTTTTCCAGAAAAAAAACACGTTTTTTTTACTGTTTTTGGTCACAAAAAAAAGAGTTAAAATCAAACTTTAAAGAAACCCTCGATATGCGCAAAAGCTATGGTAGTAAAGAATATGTGGTAAAATAATCATAAGGATCAGCTCAGTAATTTCAGAGATTGTATCAACAAGGCATCGAAAACGTTGTTTTGAGAAAAACCCGTTTAAAGTTTTTTTTCAAGGAAATGTCGTGAAAAATTTTACTTGTTCTTAATCAGCGATGCCTGCACCATACATTATGCCTTCCTCTTCTTCATAAAGTTCATTTTCATCCAAAATAGCGTTTCTGCGTTGCGTCCTGACATCTTTAGAGGCATCAGTGCTGCGACGGTTTGCTACACGTATGCGTTCTCTGTCACGTTGAGCAGCAAAGTGCATGGCGCTCGGGCCGATTTTGACTCTTATTACTCACATGATTTTCGAAACAGTTTGAAAATCTTCATTGTAGATACAAGCGATCTGAACAATAATTTTTCCGCTAAAAACATGTTTAGAAGCCATTGTCCAAAAGCAGTTGCTGAATGACTCATTGTTGTTCTGCGTGTTTTCAGCAAGGCACCTTTTAAGTAATTCTTGCTTTGTCAAATCTTCGTAGATTGGTTTTAGAATTTCTTGAACATCTTCAGCCAGAGCAGGAGGATGTTCGAAACTTTCAAATGCTGGGGGTTGCTATATAATGTAAACTTGATTACATACATACATTTATAGCAGTACTTTAAATTCAATTTTCTATGACGAATAGATTTGTAATATATATCATGCTACTTTCTGAGATTTCATTTTACGCAATAGTGAAAATATAACATTGATACAAATTAATTTTGTTGCAAAATGATTTAACACGTGTATATAAAAGGTAATTCTAAACCAATTTTTTAAACAAATACTTACTTAGAAAATAGCTTTTCATAGAAAATTATTTAAAGGGACTTAGCGCAGACTAAATTAACAATTAATTTCTATGAACAGGTGGTTGGAAGGACACTTTAGCGTGGTTGGTTATATCATGCTACTTTCTGAGATTTCATTTTACGCCATAGTAAAATCTAACATTGATAAAAATTAATTTTGCTGCAAAATGATTTAACACGGGTATATAAAATGTAATTCTAAACCAATTTTTTAAACAAATCCTTACTTAGAAAATAGCTTTTCATAGAAAATTATTTAAAGGGACTTGTCGCGGATTCAACTAAAAATTAATTTCTATGAACAGGTGGTTGGAAGGACACTTTAGCGTGGTTGGTTATATCATGCTACTTTCTGAGATTTCATTTTACGCCATAGTGAAAATATAACATTGATAAAAATTAATTTTGTTGCATTATGATTTAACACGGGTATATAAAAGGTAATTCTAAACCAATTTTTTAAACAAATCCTTACTTTGCAAATAGCTTTTCATAGAAAATTATGGAAAGGGACTTGGCGCGGACTCCACTAAAAATTAATTTCTATGGATAGATAGTTAAACAGACATTTTATCATGGTTGGTTACATCAAAATAGGATTTCCATAAAATGCTCATAAGTAGGACTCAGTGCGAGATGATCGATAAATTAATCCCCATGGACTGGTGGTTAGTAGCGCATTAGTACGAATGTTTGAATAAAAAATAAACTCATATAAGTCGATTAAAAGGACCGCATCCTTCCGTAAGTATGGTCATATAAAATATGACTACGTAGAGAGCTGTTTAAGAGGACTTAGCTCAGTCGCTAATAAAAGCCAATATCTATGGAAAGTTGTTTAAAAGGACTTGACGCAGACTGAATTAACAATTAATTTCTAGGGATAGGTGGTTGGAAGGACACCTTAGCGTGGTTGTTCATAGAATGCTCATAAGTAGCACTCAGTGCGAAATGATCTATGAATCAATTTCCATGGAAGTTGTTTTCTACAATGACAAAAATAATTAATAAAACAAGTTGTTGAGATGAATTCGCATAAACTACACTTGAGAGTTAGAGAATGAATGTCAGACTAAAAGGACTTATTATTAAAATTCATGTTTAACAGGATTATTGGATTTGTGTAAAGCATATGTACATCTTCATAGAAATAAGTGAATAAGGACATATATAGCTGCAGATGTCTCATTTGAATTGACTACATATAGTTTACTATACTTAACGGGAAGTTGGAGGAGCATAGTTATCGGTGATCAAATTTCCTACTTCTTTCGAGTTGAGATCAATTTTTTTCTAGTTTACAAAATTATATTTAACTTACAAAATGTTAAATTTTAAAAATTGGACGAAAAAAGTACGAAATCGTAAACTATGGTCGTTGAGCTTCTCCTCAACAGGATGTTAGAATACTTTTATACGGATAAACACAGTTCGTTCAAAAAAAAATTGTTGACACAACTTCTAATCGTAATATAAATCATAATTTCCTTTTCTCAATAAAGCAAAATATTAATCCGCTCTAAAATTACGATCTGCTTAAATTTCAATAAGATCTGTGAGAAAATCATTGATATATAATGTAAACTTGATTACATACATACATTTATAGCAGTACTTTAAATTCAATTTTCTGTGACGAATAGGTTTGTAACATATATCATGCGAGGAGAAGGTGGGTCTAAATGGGCAAGTTTTTTTTAGAGCTTTGGTATTTTTTATAAAAAACTTATTTTTCATTCTGGCTGATTCAGATGTATTAAGATACGCCTCATAAATAAAATTCTGTTGCGTAATATTCATTATTTATTAATTTTTTTTTTTTTTTATAAACGCCATCATCTTAGGAAGGAAAAATACCCATTTTGTCCTACCGTTGGGGTGAAATGGGTTTTACACTGACACAATAATAATATTACTTAAATAACATTAAAATAGAATAAAATTTTTTTTTATTGTTGTTATATGTAAAAAATATGTATAAAAATTAAACAGGGTAATTTAAAAAAAATAAAACATGTGACTTTTATTAAAACAAACAAATTATTACACATTTAATAGAAACATTTATTAATCTCAACTACTTAACATTTTTCTTTTTTATTAAATCTAAGAACACATTTTTATTAATTTTTTATTAATTCTTGGCATTATTTATTGCCCCGTAACACTTATTCTTAATAATTTTAAATTAACAGATTCTGCCTACATCTTAAGCCCGCGATTGTAGGTTAACGGTCGTATGCTTGTTCGTGATCCTATCGGCCTATTTTACTCCGTTTCGCTCATTTCAACCCACAGGTAACTTTTTATTAGTTTTATTATTTTGACTATATATTAAATATCTAAATAAAAAATAAGTATGGAAATTAAAGTTCGAAAACTAAATTATTAATTTTAGTTAATAAACAGAGAAAATATATATAAATATTACCTTTTTATATGCTTTGAAAAAACTCTAAAATAAGTTTTACATAGTTTGAAATTTTAATAGATTTTTATTTAATTTTTTCCGATATTGTTAATTTTTGTTTTTGCATAATTTAATTTATTACATTCATAAGTATCACAGAAAAAAACTATATTTATAAACAATATATAGTTTTGGAAATATTAAAAATACTCATATTACCCGCTTGCCCATTTAGCCCCACCTTCCCCTTCTTATTATATGACTTATTATATGGCTGATTTAGAAATCTTAAATATTTCGCATAACTATTAATGAAAACAGTTGTTACTGGTTGGTATGTTATTGTCAAGAGTGTAGAATACTATGTACGACATTTCTTTTTGTGTATCTGAATGTCCTTATAACCACCGATTCACACACACACATATATATATTGTAACACACAAAAGTGTTATAAACTAAAATAAACTAAAATAAATAAACTAAATAAAGTTAATCACAAATAATAGATATTATAATTGCATAAATAACTAAAGACTTATACTATTACTATATAAATATTATATATATATAAATAGTATATTATAAAGATTACTATAATTTAAATAATAAAATGAAAGTATTATTCGATTAAAAGCGAAACAATATATTATAAGTAAATCGAAACGTAAGATTAAGATACAATAAGTGGGAGAGAGAAAGAATGCGAGCGCCAGATGTACGAATCAAGCACACATATGCGCGCACACCATCAAGCAGCGAGATGTTCGCGCTAATCAAACGGACACCTGTACGAGAAAGCCACACCTACGAGGAGAGAGGGAAATTGCCAGATGTCCGCGCCTAAGAAGACTATATAAGCGCGCTCAAATTCAGAACAAATACTACTCTTGTACCAGCTCTTATCCTGATAATACACTTACCATTCATTTTAATTTTCCCGTGCAACATTTTTATTTCCCTTATGCCTTCTATCTACTGCCGCGCAATGGACAGTAGACAGAAATTAGCTTACTCTCTTTTCACGAGGTTCGATGAAAAAGTGTATTAGTTTTCCACCTTGCTCATTAAAAAATCCAGCAATGTTCTCCAGGACAGCCGCGAAGTAAAAGCGCTCTTATAACAATCACTCTGCTCGAGTTCGTTGCCGCTTGCAATAAACGTACAACTAATCGGCAGAGCCTTGAGGTATAAGGGAAATGAAGAGGTTAGACGGAAATATTAGAATAAATGGTAAGTATATTGTCAGGATAAGAGCTGGTACAAGAGTCCTCATTGATCTGAATTTGAGCGTGCTTATATAGTCTTCTTAGGCGCGGACATCTGGCGATTTCCCTCTGTCCACGTAGGTGTGGCTTTCTCGTTCAGGTGTCCGTTTGATTAGCGCGAAGATCTTGCGGCTTGATTCGCGCATCTGGCGCTCGCATTCTTTCTCTCTCGCCCTCATAACTTAATACTATGTTTCGGTTTTATATTACGTTCTTACTTGTAATTGCTTTAATTGAATTTAAATCGAGTCATACGTTTATTATATTATTTATATAAGTCAACTGCTAATAATCTAGTGCTATCTAATTAATAATACTTTTAAATAATTTTAATAACTTTTAAATTACTTATTTTAATTTATTTATTTTGTTTTATTTTATTTTATAACACTTTTGTGTGTTACAATATATGCATGTAAAGGTGGGTTCCGGGATTTGTAAAGAATTTCACACAATGGTAGATTATGTTTTGTTTCAAAGTTTCTAAATTGTATAATAACCTAAAACCCCACAACCCCCGACCCCAATTATATTTTCTTGGGGCGCTCGCTTCTGTTTCCGGTCACATTATGTCATAAAATACACCAAAAGTTACTAAAGAAATAATATTTCTAAAGTGTGATAGGCACCTTAACCGTCCCGGAATCCACCGTTACATACATAAGTGTTCTGGGACAGCCCGGAATCATCCAATTTTGGTAAGAAAAGTCCTGGAACCCACCGATATGGACAGATATTCATGGGCTTTCTATAAATATTTATTTATTTATTTATTTATTTAACCAGAGAAATTACAATAATACATTAAATATACATTAAGGCAATTACATTACTAAAGTAAAGTTACAAAAGTAACCCAGCAGAGGAATTCTCATCCTGTTCGCTGGTCTGGTATATAAGAAAAGACTTAAAACTAATACTTAGAACTAAAAAAACTGTCTTATAAAACTTTCTTGCTTACTCCTCGATAATTTAGTTATCAGGTGAAGCAAGATAGTTAAACTTAGTAAATTTACACTTCACTATCTCCAATATCTTATCAGCATAGATCTCGCAGTTGTTGGTGTTTCTGTTGTTGCATTTTTGTCTCTTAAATAAATTATCCTTTCGTGTTTGTTGAGTCTAGCTGGACATGTGAGTCCGACTGCACAAGTGACCCTATAGTGAGGGAACATTTCTTTGTGCTGATTGCCGGATTCACATTTACAGGTTGATGTAAATACTATATCATCTATTACAACTATATCCTTGTGTTTAGGTTGTCTTTCAAGTGGATACATTGAAATGGTAAAAATTTGCTTGCCCCTGTAACCT
>UELU01078645.1:0-12597 GCA_900490025.1 Megastigmus dorsalis
AATAGGTTAGCGTAGTCTTCACGAAATTGCTGTGCTCATAACATAACCTATCCGAAAGACCAAGTGCAAACATGTCTGTTATTGCAGAACCCCTATAGGGGGTAAATGTAAATGCAGAAGCTTTGTGTACTTATTTGAAGAACCGAGGGCTTCGTGAAGACTACGCTAACCTATTTCGAGGTAAACCTTTTAGAATCATTGTTATAGCTGATCGATTAGCACTATTGAATCATAAGTATTTCTAACTTTTAGCTAACTTTTATTAAAATAAACTCAACATTTATACTTTAATTATAATTTAATTTATTCTTTTCAAAAGAGTAAATCTGCTTATTTGCTCTTTTTGAAATTCGGGATTAAAATTTCTACTTTTAAAAAGTAGAAATTTATTAATTTACTCTTTTGAAATGGGGGAAAACCATTTTATCCTTTTCAAAAGAGTAAAATGTCAATTTTACTCTTTTCAAAAGAGCGATTCTAGTTTTTTCTACTTTTGAAAAGGGAGAATCACAAAATTTCTACTTTTTTGCGCCAATTTTTACTCTTTAGGGTTTAGAGTGTATAGCTTTCTGTATGCTACTTTTAAGGTATTTGCCTATTCTCACTCTATTTTATATCTCTTTTCTTTTTCTATTTCTATCTAACCTGATCTCTATCTCATCCTATTTTTTTCTAATGTCTTAAATGTACTCTTCTCTTTCTTCTTTGTTCTTCACCCTTGTCTTCTTTCTTTCCTTCTTTCTGCCTCGTTTTGGGCTGTTATACCTTGCTTCTACATGTTCCTTTTCTCTCTCACTCCTCCAATATTTTTTTCTTTTTCTGCCTTTTTCTCCTTATGATGCAAGTTTCTTTCTTTGGGCCCTATCCTCGCTCTCTTTTACCTCTGATTACTCTTTCTTCCTATTCCATCCTTTTTTTTCCTTTTTTTACCTTTCATTTCTCCTAGTCCTCTATTCTTTTTTCTTCTTCTATTTTCTTTTCTTCCTCTGTTTTATTTTTCTAGCTCTTCCCAATGCCTCTTCAATTCCCTTATCTTTCATTAGCCCAGGTTAGTTCTTTTTTCTCTTCATCCCATACCATAATACGCTCTCTGACGTATAGCTTTCCGTATGCTACTTTTAAGGTATATTTCCCTTTTATTTTTCCTGATCTCCTAGCTTCTCCACTGCATTTCTCTTTCCTGTTTTGTTAGGTCCCCTTCTATATATACCCTGGTTCCTCTTAACTTTTTTTCATTCACCATAATTTTCTTTTTTTCGTTCCAACTTTCACATTCTATTTCTATCATACTTTTCTTTGTCCTTATTTTCCACACTCTTTTTATTTTCGGATTAATACTCAACTTTTCTTCTATCCATCTTTTAACTTGTCCTTCTATCTCACTCCCGACGTCCCAGTCTTCAATCCCAGTAATAATTACATTGTTTTTAATCCTTTTTCTTTCATATTCTTCTGTTAGTTTTTTGTAATTTTCCGTCCTTTTTTCCAAGCCTTCAATCCTTTCTTCCATGTCCTCCAACCTTTCGTCAACCTTTGTTTTGTCTTCTTTTTTTCGTTCCATTTCGCACCTGGTCTCGTGTCCTTCTCATTTTGCTTTAGTTTTTCCATTTCTTCCTGGTATTTTTTTACCATTTCCTCTGTCTCCTTTGTTGATGTGTTGTTCCTTTTCATGCTCTCCTCCATACGCTCTTTTATCTCCTCTCTGTCTTCCTGTGTTTCCTTTAGTGCGTCTTGCAATATTTCCCTCGCCTTTTTAATTTTCCCCCTTGTGTCTCTTCCTTTCTTTATTTTTCTTTTCATTACCTCTAATATTCTATATATCCTATTTGTCAGTCTCCAATCTCCCTTACCCCTCATTTCTCTATTCCTTTCTAACCTCACTTTTCTATTCTGAGTTTAGCTTCTTCTCTTATTGTCTTTATCTTTCTTTCTCAATTCTTTTAAAACCGAAGGTATTATTACGATTTTCGTTATTTTGCTCACTAGCACTCAACTTTTCCTCTAAATTCACTTTCTACTCTATTTTTCCAAGCTTAAACTCTCTATACGTGTTTACTGGACGACGGCCATCTTCTCCTCCAATTAGCTGACTATAATAAAATTTAAAAAATAATGATACAATAATAATAAAACTATTTAAAATTTTTATAACATCAAAGAAAAGCTATGTATTGGCAATGGAATCAGCGCCTATTTAACTTGAGGAGGTCGTACCGATAATAGATCTAGAAATCAGCATTTGACGAAAATTTACAGGTTTGTTGATAAAAGCACAATAAAGACCCAGATAAATTTTTATGAAGCTACGTGAACTCAAAAGTAGGCTAAGAATATTTTAATTTTTTCAGTTTTAACATCGTTCGTTTGATAAGTTATTTTATCACCGTAATTTTAAATTAACTAAAATTGAGATGTTTTATTTTTTTTACATTAATTTTTTTGAAAAACATTGTGATACAAAAGTTAATGAAGACTGTATCAAAACTTATAAGAATAATACAAATATGTTAATAACTCGCTGCTCCTTCTCAGTTTTGAACGTATATTGCAAATCAATGTGAAAATTGAAAGGTATCAAACATCAAAAACATACATAAGGACAACGAAACAGATCCACGACTATTACTACAGTCATTATTCATCGAACATTTCTCTCCATGTAATTAATTTAGTACTCTACGCATACGTGCATCTAATATTATGGGTCTCCTGTACTTTGGCGTTGTGCAGTAATCTGATCACAGAATAAAATATACGATGGCTTATAAGCTAGATAAAAATTTTTTGGTTTGTTCTGTGGCTTCTTTCCATAAGATCTGGCTGTCATGCGTATAAGGTTCCAGGTTATATTTGTTGTATATATCCCAAAAAATCTTAAAAATATTTATTGTTGCTTAAGATTATTTAAATCCACTAATTATTTTTGTGCACGTCAGATATTAGTCAGCATTTCTTTTAATATTTAATACTGCTGTAATTCGAATATGGAAGTCATAGGTAATGTAAGCCAGATTTAAATTTTAGTTTTTTACTAGGATCCTGTAAATAATTCCAGAATTTTTTTAAATTTCTGTATACAAATGGCTTAATACGGTATCTAAATAAAATCTTTCATTATTGCCTGCAATATTAGACGTGTTTTCTATTATAAAGTAATTAAGTTTGTTAATTTGCTTAAGCTTTTTTTGAGTGAGTTAAAATGGATATGAACAAGGTAAAAAAAGAGAAAGAAAAAAAATGATATACGAAGACATAGAAGAAAAGAAAAATGATATTGTGGATGTACTGCAGCGGCGAGAAAATTACAGAGCAGACCGCTTTGCTGTAAGGCTACTGTCCGCACGAAGTGTATGCTGCGCGATACACGATGTGAAGCTGGCAATTTTGCGCAGGGTAAAATGTAATGTGTGTGATTAATACACATCCAAAAATAACCGATTGACTGCCTTATACAAAACATCTACAAGAATGCGATCACATTTAAATAAGGTAGTGAGAATTTATTTATAGTAAATGTATTTATATAACTGTATACTAAGCGTCGTTAGAATATTCCATACGCGAGACAAATGTTCTAACAAAATTTACTATAGTTGTAGCAAATATTGCTATGTCTATCGTAATTGTGGGGCAGATTCATATTGTGAGGATTTTTGGCATATTGGTAACAAATATTACTAATATAAAGAGAAGAAAAAACTATATTTTTCTATAAAAATGCTATGTTACATCGTAAAAATTGTGCTATATCAAAATTTAGATATGCATTATAACAATATTTAATAGACTAAATTATAATTTATGTAACATTTTATAATAAATTTTGTTAAAACGACAACAATATTAATACATTATGTAAGAAATATTAACTGAAACTGAAATTTATAGTCAAATAATTATCTCTTATTGCTTCCTCAGAGGGGAAGTAGTGTATCAGTGAAAACTTTTTTTTTCTAAAAGTGCTTAAAAAAGTATTTTAAGACTTTTGAAACAAAAATTTAGTAGTTTGGAGTAATTTTTTTGTCGTGTTTGTGTGTGTGCGCCCTTGCGCGCGCGTATGTGTACGTGTACCTCTGAAGTTTAAGTATTTGTTTTACTCTATTTTTTTGTCGCATGAAGCCGGAAAATAAATTTTAAGATTCATTGATTCTCTTTTTTTTTATTTCAAAAAATTACTTTTTGATTTTTAGTTTTTTACTTTTTTTTGAAGGGAAGTTTAATGCTTAATAAACTTATAACATGCGTTAAAAATAGCATTAAATAGCCTAAAATTTGAAGTATTATTTTTTTAAATTACTTGCGTCATTCTTTTGTTGTTTCAAAAAATGTCAGTTTTTGAAAATATGGTTATAACTTTCGAATTTCTTTATTAATTATTATAAAATTTTACTGAATTATATAAATTATTGTTCGCATGAATCTATTAAATTTGCAGGAATTAATATTTTATGTTTTTTGAGAATTTAGCAACGTTATGAAAAAAAATCGGGTTTCTATCAGATTCGAGAACGGGTGCAAAACTGCTCAAATCTTTTCAAAATTTTATACATTATAGCATTTTTGTTCCTTGAGAGCAGTATATTTTTTATATATATTTGGTTAATAAGTTTTGAAGATATTTCAATGGTTCTGATTTTTAAGATTATTTAAAAATATTTATACTTCAATAATAATTTGATGGAAATTGATGATTAATCTTTGATTTTATTTGTAGTTTCAAATACTTTTAAAATATAATTCATTGAATTATAATTTTTAAATATTTGGTGAACGAAATTTTTTTTTAAATTTTAGGTTATATATATAAAAGATTGTATATTAAAAAAATTTATTTATTAATATATACAGGGTGTTAAAGGGAATTAGGATAGGCTCTACGGCATTGGATAGAGCGGAAAATTCTAAGTGAAAAATCCTCTTGTAACTTTTCCATCCTATCAATATTCATTGAGTAGTCATCGATTAAAAATTAGCCAATCGGGCCAATCAGGAGAGAGCTATAGCAGGATGCGGAGCGCCAGACGGGTGGAGTGACGCGGCTCGCCGAGTATCTCTGCTATAGCTCTCTCCTGCGATTGCCCGATCGGCTAATTTTCAATCGATGACTACTCAATGAATATTGATAGGATGGAAAAGTTACAAGAGGATTTTTCAGTTAGAATTTTCCGCTCTATCCAATGCCGTAGAACCTATCCTACTTTCCTTTAAAACCCGATATATTAGAACAAATAATTAAATTAGAGGAAGCAGCGTACCAATATATTGGTAGCAGTTTTTATTATTAGTCCTACATTTCGTATGTAATCAATAATATTTGCATGTCGATCATTTGTTTTTTGTGTTTTGTTTCGATAATATAATTTCAATTGTTTTATACGTTAATCTTACTTGAAGGGACTTCGAATGAAACTAAACAAGTTACAACAATGGTGCAGTTGGTAGGTGCACGGCTTTTCATCCCGCAGGTCACAGATTCGATCTTATTTAAAATTAATTTATTTATATTTAAATTATAAAAATATTGAACTTAAGAGCATCAGGTTACATGGTGTAAAAACTTGGCGTGTGAATAATTAAATACATAAAGGCCGAGGATTGTCAAAAATCTTTTTATTCCTTTAAAGTGCTTAATTCGAGAGATCCGGATTTATGGTGTAAGAGCTTAGTGTTTAGTTAATTTTTATCATCTAATTGCATGCAAAATGGGTCTGAAAAGAAAATTTTTCACAATAATACACTAAACTTGAGAGCATCAGGTTATTAGGTGTAAATGATTGGGGTTTAAGTAATTATATATCAAAAAGTCGAGGATGGTCAAGAATCTTTGTAAGCCTTCTCAATTCATAACTATAATAGAATATGGGGTTGGGTTATTAGGTGGAAAAGTTTGGGGTTTAAATAATTACATATGCATAAAGAGAATAGTTAAAAATCTTTTCATGCTTTTCTAATGCTTAACTCGAGAGATCCGGTTTTATGGTGTAAGAGCTGAGAGTTTATTTAATTTTTTCCATCTAATGGCATTAAAAATGTATCGGTTAAAGAATATTTTTCGTAATAAAACACTGAACTTGAGAGCATCGGGTTATTAGATGTAAAAGCTTAGGGTTTAAGTAATTATATATAAAAAAGGTCGAGGATAGTTAAGAATTTTTGTAAGCCTTCTCAATTCTTAACTATAGAACATCTGGTTATTAGGATAAAAGCTCGGTGTGTAAATAATTACATATAAAAGGTCGAGAATAATCAACAATTTTTTTATTCTTTTGAGATTCACAAATCGAGTATGCTGGGCTTAGGGAGTAACAGCTTAGGATTTCGTTAAATTTATTTTATCTAATTGCATTTAAAATTAATTAGAAATAAAATAAATTAAATCTTGAAATTTTGTAAAATTACAATAAATATATATATAAAAAAAAGAATATATATAAGTAACAAGAACAACAATTTTTTCATATACAACGTGCGGTTCACTAAGCAGACCCATCAAAATTTGGTATGCTGACATAGAAAAATTTAGTATAAAGTGACTCTGTCCCACGACTACAACGAAACATAGTAAAAATTCGAATTGAATATTCTAAATATTGCAAGAGATATAACTATTAGCAATAAAGAAATAATTTTTTTAACAGAGTATGATCACTAAGATTCAAAAGCGAATATGTGCGCCAGCGCAAGAGATCTAGGGATTTTTTTCTTTATACAACTTTCATTTAAAAATAGTTAATACTACTACTAAATAAGAAAAATAAAAAAATAAAATAATTTAATATATTTTCTAATGATAATTTCTCTTTAGTAATACAGGCGGGCGCCGCAGGCGAACAACATTGGGTCGGGGGGTAACGAGGTTTTGTTTATTATTATATTTAAATGTCTACATTCTCATTCCTCAACGAGTGCTGTTGCTAGATACGCAGAAACTTAGAAACATTTAAACGCTGTTACATGTTCAACATCTTAAGAACACGTAAAAAGTTTAGATTCACGTAATATTTTGTGTAATAATAAATTAAAATATTTACTTAATTCTAAAGCACTGTCTCATATTTCTGCAAGTTGGCTCTAAATTATAATAATAAACAAAACCGCCTTACCCTCCGACCCCAATGTTGTTCGCCTGCGGCGCCCGCCTGTATTACTAAAGAAATAATCATTAGAAAATATATTAAATTGTTTTATTTTTTTATTTTGCTTATTCAGTAGTAGTAACTGTTTTTAAATGAAGCGTATAAAGAAAAAAAATCCCTAGATCTCTTGCGCAGGCGCACATATTCGTTTATGAGGCTTAGTTCTTATACTCTGTTAACACAATTATTTATTTATTGCTAATAGTTATAATAAATGTTAAAATCAAGTACATATATGTTAAACGAAGAAATTTTTCAAACGTTTCATCATATTTATGTATTTTTAAACCATCTCTAGCGTAAACGTCAGCCACTTTACTGCAAAACTGAATAGCTACAACTTTTCGATTTTTTTTATGAAAAAAGTGCGAGACGCTCTACCATAAATCAATTTTCAATCTCATTTTCAGACTGGTAGAGGTTAATATCATATCACTTATCTTCCTTTTTAATTTTAGACAGGGCTCGTATTGTTGCATCTTACTATCAGACCGAGAAAGTGAGAAAATCTTGTTGTGTAAGCAATAATATATTTACAAACCTCAAAAATTCATAACGTTTGCAGTAAGACAAAAATAATTTTCCTTATCATGCCCATGCAAGGAACTAATGAGGCAGCCACGCTTAAGGCAGCATTACATCAACCTCATCAGGGCCATGTACCTCACATCGTTACTCTCCTTAGAAAGACCTTATGCAGCAGAATCGGCAATTTTTGACGCGTCCTTATCAGTAAGCAGGCGAACCTTAATAAATTAATTGTGATATGTAAGCTTTTTAGATAAAAAAAATTCATTAGATGAAAAAATTTTTTTCAGTATTTTTAAAATTGTATAAAATAAATTACTATAGCTCTACTAAAATTTAAAAATTGGCAGGTATGTGACCAAATTAGTATAGATTATCGTGAAAATACCTACTGAAAATCGTAAATTTTAGTTCAAGTTTTTTCTCCGGGTAGACCTTTTAACTTGTATCGAATTGTATTAAATTTCTTCACATTACTTGTATTATATTTTTTTTAGTAGGCATACAAATTTTTTTCTCTAACTTATCGAATAAGTATAATTTTCTTTTTCACCACTGCAAACTTGAATTTTTTATCCGTAGTGGATGCGCGCCCAAAATAATGATTCAATGATCATAAAGAAGCTAATTTTTGTAATGAAGAGTTTTTTTATTCCGTTAAATTTTTTTTGGTTCTAATTGAATCTATGAATTTATACACTTACATTTATACTTAACTGCTCCTCATAACTGGTCGAACAAAATTTGAATTTATAGATTTAAGTAAGGTATTATTGCGATCGATTTCGATCGCAAGAGAACCATATATCCTCGCATAGATGGTTTACTCTTTATCGATATCGATCGCAATAGTATCTAACTACAATATGTAAATTCAAATTTTGTCCCACCAGTTATGAGTGGCACGTAGTGTACATAATGTATAAAACTTATTAAAATGATTTTAAATAAAATACACTCTAAACCCTAAAGAGTAAAAATTGGCGCAAAAAAGTATAAATTTTGTGATTCTCCCTTTTCAAAAGTAGAAAAAACTAGAATCGCTCTTTTGAAAAGAGGAAAATTGACATTTTCCTCTTTTCAAAAGGATAAAATGGTTTTCCTCCATTTCAAAAGAGTAAATTAATAAATTTCTACTTTTTAAAAGTAGAAATTTTAATCCCGATTTTCAAAAAGAGCAAATAAGCAGATTTACTCTTTACAAAAGAGTAAATTAAAGAATTTCTACTTTCTAAAAGTAGAAATTTTAATCCCGAATTTCAAAAAGAGCAAATAAGCAGATTTACTCTTTTGAAAAGAATAAATTAAATTATAATTAAAGTATAAATGTTGAGTTTATTTTAATAAAAGTTAGCTAAAAGTTAGAAATACTTATGATTCAATAGTGCTAATCGATCAGCTATAACAATGATTCTAAAAGGTTTACCTCGAAATGGGTTAGCGTATTCTTCACGAAGCCCTCGGTTCTTCAAATAAATACACGTCAATTTTACTCTTTTCAAAAGAGCGATTCTAGTTTTTTCTACTTTTGAAAAGGGAGAATCACAAAATTTTTACTTTTTTGCGCCAATTTTTACTCTTTAGGGTTTAGAGTGTACTATAAATAATAATATTATATAAATATAATGTTCTATGACCTACTTATGAAATATGTAATACCGTGAAGGCCTCGGTTTTCGAAGACTTTAGGGTTCACGTCATCTTATTAACTTCTTCGCCATAAAAATATTTGATAAAGCAATAAAAAAATTGTGTATATAATATAATACTTCTTTCTCTGCATTTTCAGTCAAAGAAAGTTGAAAAACATAGATAAATTAATTAAAAATAAGTAATTATAAAGAGAAAAATATAAGGGAACCAGTTCTCGAACACCTCTATGAGATTCAGCAACAATTTTATTTTCGAACACACCATGTATGAGGTTAAAGCAAGTATGCGCGTCACCGCACCATACTAACTTTTAAACACATCTCTTTTCCTTTCGTTCTTTACTTATTTTTACTGGTTCTATTCTTCTATCTTTACCTTTCCTTTCATAAACGAGAATGTTTAGAAGGTAATTTAACTGATATATTTCATTTAAAAGTAAAAAAATATTCTAAAGAGGTGTTCGAAGAATGTTCTTAGCTATCATCAAGCGAAACCTATAATAGAACCCGTCTTTTTCATATAAAATTAATAAAATAGACAACTAATTCTAATATTTAGTATTTATTAGATATCTAGTAAATTAAATTGATGAAAATTACCTTTTATTTTATCTTATTTGAAGTAAAAGTTCAATTTTAGGAGCGTGGGATTCTTACACTTGGAACTATGGAAATAGGAAAGATTCACCTTTACATGAAGGAGTTCTACTTTAATAATTTTTTTATACAAATAGACCTTCATTTAAATTTTTGCCTTCATACATCAATTTTAAGATCCATATGTATAGTTTTAAAATTTTAAATTAGATATTTGAATAAAAATAAAATTATTACAATTAATGGTTTACGAAAGTGTTCAAAATGCGGTACCCATTACAAAATCAGTGCTTTGACGGTAATACAGTTTAATCTAATCCATAGGTCTATACTGCGAAAATTTATGTTCATTTCACGTAATTCTTCAAAAACCTAGATTATATTTGTACTGCAATTAACGGCAGGTTCGAAAGGATTAAGAAATAAACAGGTTAGAATTGCCAGGACATGAAAAAAATAAAGACTTATTTTCAAAAGTAAGTAATATGCTACTGTACTTTATTAAACGAATAATATTTTAAGCTTTTAAACAAATATAATATAACCAATGTAGCATCTTCGATAGACGGGGCTTAAATGAATGTGAACACGTGTAAATAAAAATTTAAAAAGTGAATCATATGAATATCTCAAGCTTGTATGTAAATCGTGTAACTCACCATCTCCAAGCTTAGTATCTTCAGGGTCACGATCTCGTATTAGTCGAGAAATGGCAGATACGCTAGGGGCAGTCGTTCTATCACAGATACCTTCTTTAATCAGTCGATCCCTAACCTCCCAAGAAAAGATGCTGGGATTATCGCGTTTGTAGCTCTCGATTTTCACTTCAATCTCCGGCGTGGCTACACGCGGTTTGCTGCCTCCTATAACACCTGGCCTTATACTTCCGGTCTCTTGATACCGATTAAGAATCTTTGATACGCAACCGTGGGAAACTCTTAAATTCCTGTTAAATATAAAGTAACTTGTTAAATATCCGCTCATCGTGCGCTATAATTAACTACTATTATTTGCTTAATGAGATATATCTAGCAAGTTTAATTCAGTTTGTATAAAAATGGTCATGTTCGTGGGTGGTTAGTTTAACACAAATAAATTCAATTGTGACAAATAAATTGTTAAATAATCACTAGCCGACGTTTAATCGTTTTATATCACGTTCCTCTTCAGATCAAGTATCCTACCAAGCTCCTGATCTATTTTATTCATCAACAGATTTTATTCATATATGGGCCAATGATTGAAACTTTAAGACATTATTCGCAGTGATATTACCTGTGTCAAATAAGACTTACACAACAATAATCACAATAATAACAAATAAATATTGTTAATTTGTTTAATTTAAACATTCAGAACATTTTAAAATATTGATTCAGTAATTTGTTTATAATTCACAAAAAAAGTCAGAATAGAATTCATATTTCAAAAATGTGTAACTGCCTTATGATTATAATCTAATCCCCCTGTTAACACCTAACTGTTCATTTTTCTTCTCAACTTTTAGAGTTATAACTTTTTATGTAAAAGACCTGGAAAAGTTAAAAATGTAGCATTTCTAATAGTTTGAATTCTTATTTCTCAAATACCGTGCACAAAATTAGTCTAAATATCAATTAAAAAAAAATGTAACATATTTTTCGAAAAAATATGTTTTTTTAAATATTTATACAAATACTCAACATTTTGAATCCGGAACAGTCTTGTTTTGTGATCAAAATTGAGCACATGCCGTAACACCTCTGCTCTTTAAAACCTTGTCGGAATTTTTAAATATTACTCATTAGAAGCTTAGATGTCTGATATATTTCCAGGATGACCACATAAAATGTTACAGCGCCAAAAATTGAGAAAAAAATGGACACTTTGGAGTTAGCGAGTTAATTACCTGGATATTACACAAGGCCGCACACCATTTGCTGCCATTTCCACGATTTTCAGACGAATATGATTAGGTAAAGGCCTACCATTGATAAAAACGCCTCCTAATTGATTGACCCGGCCTTGTCCAGGTATGGAGTTCAAATCTAAAAAGGAAACAATAGTTAATTTTTATTTATTTTCTGACTGGAATATACTTGTAATTTATATGCTTTACAAAAATACCAAAATTATATTGTATAAAAATGATTATTTTCCCTATTGGAAATAAAAAAAAATACAAAAACGTACGGAAATGTATAGAAACGTACAGAGATGTACAGAAAGGTACCGATACTTCAGTGTAGTATATTTAGTTATGTTTCTGTACGCTTTTCTACGTTTCTGTATGTTTTTGTATGTTTCTAACTACTATAGAAACTACTATTCTCGCAGGCCCTGCAAAGGGTGAAATAGCAATAATTCCTGGCATCCCGATGATCCCAACTGAGTTACCCTTCCAATTCAAAAAACTATAATTTGGATACAGGAACTCATCGGCCAACATTAACTAATCGCGATGAAAAAAATACCTAAAAACTGCGTTTTGTTATTAGCGTACCGTTTCAGAAAAACATCGAAAAGTTGTGGCTATTCAATTTCGCAGTAGAGTGGCTTTCGTTTACGCTAGAGATTGTTTCAAGATCCATAAATGTGATGAAACGTTTGCAAAATTTTTGCCGTTTACATATATGCACTGGGTTTTGGCATTTATTATAACTATTAGCAATAAAGAAATAATTTTGTTAACAGAGTATGAGCAC